>NW_011627416.1:76160-173998 GCF_000204515.1 Acromyrmex echinatior
CGTCTCTCGTACTCTCGTATTCTCGTACTCTCGTACTCTCGTACTCTCGTACTCTCGTCGTCGATCTCGCGGAAATACGACGACGATGCGCTTTAGACGTGACGGTGCAAGCCTGATGGAGATATTCATGTAGTTGTTCGCAGACAACCTTGCGTTAGCTTCTCCGACGCATCACAAAGACGTATAGTTCAATTAATTTATATACTTATACGGCGAACGGTGGTAACAATGTTTTGCAGAAAATTATGGTGAACGAATTAATTTTCCACTTAGAATTCACACAATTTCATGCACTTTTTAAATTCACTCTGATATTTATTTTCACATTTAATAATATAGATATTATAGCCATTACGTGATACATTCAACTATGTTATATTATCATTCTTTCAATACTTTTACGTATTAATTGCAAGTAGCTCGTTGATAACTTTCTAAAAAAAATATTTGCATTTTAACGCGCTTCGTTGAAGATTATTACACACACACACGCACACACACCCACGCACACTCCGTGTGTGGTGAGTCTCGGCGAAAAATGAATCGCGGCGAGGCGCAGGTGAACGCAACGTTCGTGTGTTCGGTGCCGGAGTAATGAATAATAACCTGTTATTATTACCAGGTCGAGCAATAAACACGCAGCTCGCAAACGTGCGTCCCTCTCACGCCGCAATATAAGGCTCGTCACGCATAGACACGACATTTGTTTCCCGCGCGTGGAGTGTGTGCAGGCTATTACGAATGCCGCCTTCCTACCAACAGATATTGGTTCCATTGTTGTACGTTGTGTATCGTGACTGCTTCTCCGCCGCTTCCGCCAGTCGCGACCACTTCGGCCCCGTTGATATTCCACCTCGTGTCCCTTCGCTTTTAATTTCTCTTTTGACAGAAAAGCATCCCCCCCGCATCCTTCTCTGCCAAGCAATGAAGCTGATAACGGCGTATTGTATTGTCGAGATAGTTCACGACGATTCCATACATTCGAATACTCAAATTCGTTTCCTGCTTTATCTTCGGTATTCCCTTTTCATATAGTTGTTGCATGATACCTCCTTGTGTGTTATTTTATTCGACGAAAATTATTTGCGTGCATCGGAATCGATTTGGAGAGACTAATGTTTTCTATAGAATAGAGAATGATTTTATATCTTAACTCTTAACTGAAAAAAAAACAAAAGAAAAAAGAGATCCATACCTGTTAGAAGGTACAATGTTAGCATGAGATATCCATCGTTACACATTCTATGTCGTGACCACTGTTTCCCGACCTACCACACTTTACTGCTCCCTTTTTAACGCCGCGCAGCAGGTCCGTTGTTTTCACCCCGAAGATCTTAATCATAGCGTGCTACCCCGACTATAATACATATTACTGGTAAGCCAGACCGAAGAATCATTCTAAAGACAAAATTGCAATGTTCATGAAGGTTTATCGTGTTTATCCCTCTCCATTATTCTGCAATTTTACTTTGTTAGAGCTTCTGACGGAGATTGAGTGAAATATTACCGAACAAAATCGTTGTAACGTAATGTTACACAATCACAGAAACGTCATTTTTTCATTACTCACTTCCTTGACGAGGAAATATATAAAAAGTATCCGACAGAGCTCCTTTGATGTTCCATTTGTTTTTTGACTTTAATATTCGAAACAGTGGATCGATAATGATTTTTATATTTAAAATTACAGTGATATAATGAAGGGGTAGTGTGCATCAGGCGAAAATATGTTGTGGCTGTCGCGAAATTATCATTGTCGATGCGAATCGGTCGAATTCCTATAACCCGGTTCATTTTGTCGCGATAATATGCATTCCATGTCATTCCGGCGTCGCGTGTACGGCAATGCATCATCGCCCCTGCGACGGGTATTTGTCAATAGAAACAGACATCGACGCCGCAACCGCGGCAAGTATACGTCAATATACATAACGGCCGGCTGTTGACTTGTTACGTTGTCGCGTACCGCCGATGATTCGATGATTTGCCGATCCGTGACTGTCCCGTGTCAAATATACCCCCGCGGCCGTTCTCGCAGGCGCGTTAACACGGAAAACGCCGGGCCGTTCATTTGCGATTGGCGCACTAACGCGCGTCGTTACATTAGATTATCAATCCGCCGCGATTGTGATGCGCCGCCGGTTTGTACTTCGACTCGTCATGCCATGATAATGGCCCCCCCCTCTCTCTCTCTCTCTCTCTCTCTCTCTTTCGCTCTCTCTTCGTCGCAACGACAATTTCGCGAATGTCCGCCCCTACCCAGCGCGGACACGTTCTCGCGAGTGACCGAATTTTAGCAACGCGTTATGTTATGAATCAGGTCGTTCTATGAATCCTGCTTGAATATCGACACATTTGATTAGATTAATTTAAATCATCGCGGTATTTTGGGGTATCACGGTATCAATATTGGCAACTAACGATTGAGCGTAACCAATAACTGTTTATAATTTGAAGAAAATATGTCGTGCGATATATATGTACATATATATATATATATATATATATATATATATATACACAAGAAAAGCGAATATATGTATATACTATCGTATAATTATACATATATTCGTTATAATATGCACTATGTACAAAATTGTTTTATGATATGTAAATTGTACTACAAATAGCTATCATAGTGACGCAGTATTCAGCGCACTTATTTCACCGTATTATCCTATCATCAACAAGTTTGCGTCGTGTGCAAACCGTTGCCGAGGTAGTTTCGGCTCATTCGAAATATCGCGTCTAATGCAGCGTTAAAAACATAATAACAATGAAATGGCGGGCCGTTATGTTGTCAGGCATCGGCGATGATTCGTCGATCCATGACGGAGCCGTGTCAAATGTGCCCTCTAGCTGTTCCCGTGTGCGCGCTCAACACGGCCGGCTCATTTGCGATCGGGCGCACTAACTCGCGTCGTTACATTAAATTATCATCCCGTGATTCTGATGCACCAGCAGTTTGTACGGCGACTCGTTATAACACGATAATGGTTCTGCGCTCGTCTCTTCGCCGCGATTAGCGTTAAACAGACACCCGTCCACGCAAACCCGTGCACTGCTACGCGTTTGACGATGGTGACGTCAATAACTGATGTATATGCCGTTGGTGAATCTTCATTGTGACAGGTTACAGACTGTTATGGCCGCTCGACAACGACACTAATAGCCGAATCGAGATTGCGCTTCTGGGATTATTAATCTCGTGATATTTGTCTTATTATTGTCTAAGATAATACACTTTCGTGTGAAGGTATCTCAAGCAAAATAAAAAGTCATCAAAGAAAGTATCAAAATGATTCCGAAAGGATTAAAAGTTACCTTTCGATTTTAGTCATGATTTATTTTTAACATTATTTTTATTATTTTATCATGAGCTGTTATTCTGCTTGGGATTTATCAATTAAAGGATTTCTTGGAAAGTTGCAACTATTATTTTTATGAAAAGCGATATTTTAATAGAAAAATGTTGCTTATGTATTGACTACATGTTCTTTTATTTTTCTGTAAAATTTACAAAATGTTAGAGGCCACGTTCTTCCAGGAAGCTATTTCAGTTATTTGAAATACATTTTTATTTTTTCAATTACACATTTTTTAATGCATCATTTCGTTCGCAATTTAATATTCTTTCATAAAATTGTATCAATTTTTGAGATGATTGATCGATAGGAGAAACAGTCGTGTCAGTTTGGACACAGTTCATTTAAAACAAAAGATGTGGAATATCGCTGGTAGTTTATATTTCGTTTATATTTCGGGCATCGCCTGTTCTCTCTTTGTGTACAAACTACGTAATAATTGATATACGATGGGACGTGGACACACATGGGAGATTTTAATATGCCACCCCCTTCCAATGTTCATCGGGATCTCTATTATGGCACGGGCGCATTGCAAACGAGATGCATCAGGAAGCGCGACCAATGCAAAACCGAGTGGATACTGATCGGCTTTTTTTTTAAGTCCAACCCCGACTGCTACCCGCTCGGATCGCCTCACCGACAAAGTCGGCAACCCTTTTCCCGGCGTCCCGCAGGGAACGTGAAACGCGCTTTGTACGTCGCGATTTCGCGTTTTCGTTCGTCCGAGCACAATGACGAGAGGGCGGTCGTCCTTTTCTACTGAAAGGAAACCCGTAATCTCGTGTAACGGTATACTATCGGAAGACGCGGCCGAACGCATTCGCCAGGAGCGCTATTAAATGACTTGCGAGCGATTTTTTGCGCGCCGCATCGTCGACGACAAAAATACGGAACGCTGGTTGACTCTTTGCTAAGCGAAAAGAGAATCGGACACCGAAAGACGCTTCTCTCTATTCCATTTCGGATTGAAAATACAGGGAAACTTCATTAGCAACGTTTCAACGTTACTAACTTTTTACGTTAACTCGGCGTATTTAATGCTGAAAGAATAATATCGTATTTATACAATATTAATCTATAATAATGGTAGATGCAACTAAAATTCTATTAATTTCATTAATAATGCCAAAATTCCAATGGCCAATTTATCTTTAATATAATTTTGCATTATAATTATTAAGCGGATTGGCATTTATATATCGTAAGTTATGCATGTACATGTCTAATGTTAGTAAATTAAAATTAACGACACGATACTATTTCAATATTTATGAATAATCACCGATAATCGTATTACGAATAAACTAACTTTACGGATAGAAAAAAAATGTTACATTGCGTGTAAAAAGAAAGAGTAGTTTTAAAATGCTGTTGTTTCTAAGAATCGAATATAAAAAGAAAGAAGGTCGAGGACGAGAATTTTGACCCGTATGTAAATGGCCTGTATCTGAAATCACTGCCCCGTTGTGTACCAATTATTACGGAGATACGTATGTAAAGGGGATGGTCGATGTGCCAGCGAAACATAAACTGCGATAACCGTTCGTATCTCCTGCCTTATGGTCGGATTGGTCTGACGTGAGTAGGTCAGTTTTCATTGCCGAATACCAACTGCAATCGGGTTATATCGCTCTAAGTGCTCATAAACGGGTCTTGTGAAGTATTCAGTTTCTAGCCAAGATAGCAATCTCAAGCCTATTTTGCAGGAGTTATTCGTCGTAATAAATAATAAACCAACATTCTTAAAAATGTGAAGTAGTTATAATAAAAATTATTATAATACAATGAAGAAAACGATGAAAGATATTATCTTATGAAATATGTTTAACATATTTTGGTTTAAGAAATAATAAGAATTCCATATAATGTTACCAATGATATTTTCTTGGATAAGAATAATTGAAGAGTTCATCGTATAATTTATTTCTCTTATTCACTTTTTTAATAATACGGACGATTGATATGATGTAATTTTTTACACTTTTCAAAGTTAATAAATTATATTTAAATATCAATAAAAATACAATTTATAGTATACGAAACGTTATACATTTCACATCATTGTCTTAATTTTTAATGCTATCACCGTTGTATGATTAGCTACGTCTATCATAAAAATGCAAAGTCTTTTTATGAAATGAAGAGAAAGAAATGAGAGCTTCATCTTATTCAATAAGAATATCTAAATTATAGACAAATAATGAATATCAGTATCACACATTTTATCTCTCTCTCTCTCTCTTTTTTATAATATAGATTTATTTATAAAAATGTCTGTGTCGACCTTTCGAAATTGCGATATCATTGATACCTGCATTATTATGACAATGATGAGTGCGCACAGAGAGATGTTACAGCATCGCTCGCCGCTCCACCGCGTGCTTTTCTCAGGCTCCATTGGAATAGGAAAATCGGTCGTGTTGATATCGCTATTGAAACAGCCGATCATTACGCACTCGTTCCGCATTGGTCGCGCTTCCCGATGCACCTCGTTGCAACGTCACCGGCATAATGGAGAGACGCTGCAGGCCGCCGCGTGCCCTGGTACCGACGGCATATCAAAATGCAGCTCGGCCGTGTTTGAATTCGCGGTTCCATCATGAATCAATTACCGCGCGGATTCGTACACAACGGCGAAAGCTCACACGTGAAGGATGAGGAAAGGGAGGGAACATAAAGGGTGGCATTCGCATGCGTGGAGGTGAAGGGAACGAGCTGCGTATGTACTACGTGCGCCGGTGCACGTGTGTCGCTGTTGCACACGCGAGATCGCCTCGTCTTCCTCTCCCCGCATCTCTCTTCGTGCCCTGTTTCATCGTTTCTGCACGAATGCACCGCTATCGTCGTACACCGATCGTTTCTCTTTTTTTTTTCCCCGCCCTCCTTTCGCGCTCTCCCGGCTTTCCCCACGCGTGCTTTCTTCCTTTTCCTTCTTCTTTTTTTTTTTATTTTCCTACGATAATCATCCTATCCAACTTTGCCCATTCGAAACGATGGCGCAAGTTCGTCGAAGTCACGCCTAGAGAAATGCGGAGGATTCCGAATAAAGCTGGGCTCTTTATTTGCTACGAAGTAAAACGCTCCTCGTATTGTATAAACGCTATCGTGGCAGTTTTGAAACTGTATTCGTTTGTTAATCGATGCATGAGTAGTTGCATAATTATATTGAACGGAGCGGCAAGTTTTATCATTATTATTTAGTGCGTTTCTTGTGGAACGACTATAAGTACATCAATTATAAGATTATTCTATTTGAAAAAAAATGTTTCTCACAGATAAAAATATTCTGTTTCAAATGTGCCATCTAACTCGAAGCTTTTACACTAGAATATATTGATTAACTGGTCTTATTACTTGTTGTAAGAATTGTGTATGGACAATACTATGTTATTTTCTAAAAATTATTATACGTTTGAATCATAAAAACATAGTACTTATACGACTGTCAGAACTGACTGAAAATCAGTGGCCCATATATGAAAAATAATTGATATAGTACAATGTGATTAATATGTCATATGTTGCTGAGCGAAAGCAATATCGTACCCTATTTGTGTTGTACTTTAACCTAAGCCACATACATGACATTAACATATTGAACGTGGTATTATTAAACGAGATGTTACTAAAATGTAGAATACACGCTATCATTACTGTTATGTCATAAAACGCTGAACAACATAAGATGCACGTAGATGTGTTTTTTCATTCTGTGTTAACAATAGAATTTATTATCGTAATGAATATAGCATTATTGATTACTAAAGCAGAAATAAGTAACACATAAAGTAGAAAACATGTGGATTTAATAATATATCATTTCTCAGAATTCTTTTCTCTCTCTCTCTCTCTCTCTCTCTCTCTCTCTCTCTTTCTCTCCTTCTCTCAAATCTCTTCTCTCTAAATATAAAAAAATTGAAAAACTTAAATCTTTCAAGTTAGTTTTTCAAGAAAGATATTTTTTTAAATACGTATATAATATTCAGAGTATTTCATTTTAAAAATTAAACAAAAAAAAATTGTTTAAATATAGAACTTATGATATACAGATTATCTAGTTTCAACACAATCGTTAATCTGCTGCTTTATATACAATCCGTCATTTATTGCTTATTTATAAAGATTGTTTGTGTCTTCACGTCATTCACTCGTCTTTTAGCAGCGAATTCTTGGAAGGAAAAATTCTATTCTTATCTTCGTTCTTTTTTCGAATACATAGATACATAGACATTGTCATGAGTACCTGGTTATGCAACACGCTAGTCATCGTAGCCTAAATTTAATTTAAACGAGTTGAGAAGCTAACGAAGAGTTGTTTTCGCGCAGAAGTGTATTTATAACGATAGACTCGGTTCTAAAACAACCATTTAATTTTCGAGCGATATACTTTTTGAAATTTGAATTTATACGATATATGAATACTTTTGGAATTTATGCAATCTTTTCATATTAGATGAGAAATCAGTCATTATATTATATATAACTAAATCTTAATTTTGACTCTATACAGAAATCTTAAAATTTTATCAACATTACATCAAGTCTGATTTTATCAATGTTCATTAGATATACGTTACATTTCAATCAAACTCAAAAAATTATTTTTGATATTTAATGATAGAGAGAGGCAGAGAGAGAGAGAGAGAAAGAGAGAGAGAGAGAGAGAGCTTTTTTGTAATGCATATTTTTAATACATACCATGCATTCTTCTTGTTGTTTTATTATTTTTTTACATCTTTTGATATTAATACTTTATATCTCATTTTAAATCTTTTAATATTTTATATACTATTTATGCATTTTTAACTTTTAAATCTCTTTTTTAATTCTTCATACACACACACACACACATCTAATTTGTGCTGATATAAAGTCTAACATAATAAAGAATAATATTATCAAAGTACACATTTTTATGAGGATTTATGAGTCTAGAATAAAATCTAGTTCGCGTATAAAATAAAAATTTGTAGCCTATAAATTTATTGCGCGACATGATTATTGTATGTTATTTTTCATTGGTAAATAAAAAAAGAAAGCGTGTTTATACTAAAAGAATTTAATCATGCCAATCAAAATAAATGACAATATCAACTTGATGTAGTTTGATATACGGCGATAAGGGAATATTCAATAACAAGTAATTAAATGACAAAGTTAAAAAATATTTTTACTATTTAGCATTCTTATCTGTTCCCAGTTACTTTCGCAAAAAAAATGCGTATGAAACTGTATTCTTGTTTTTATGCTATATTAATTGTATTACTATATTAATTTATCTTATCATAGTTTCAAGATCATAAAAATAACCATTTTTGCATTTTAATCGTAGTAGATATTAATCATTGGTCTATGGACTTAAGATAACTCGTCACTTATCGGAAATTACTTATCGAAGAGAGATGTTTACTGATGTATTTAAAATTTAAATCTAAGTACCTCACTTGGCATTAGATTGTATCTACTATAAATATTATGCAGATATCATTTCTATTAATATTATACAAGTATTATACACAATGTAGTATTTTTGGTAATAGTAGGCTTCAATTAGAATACTTTTTTAATTGCCACATTGTATATCACATTTTTCAAATAATTTAAGAGAACTAACTTCTTTTTTAAGGAAACTGTGTATAAATGTAAAGTAGAAACGTTTCTATCGTATTGTGCCGCGATTATTCCAATCGTCAAAACTTTACGTCAGAGGCAAATAGACGGCTACGAGTATCGAGTATACTTATTCATGTGAATACTACGAACATCAATATAAAACCGTTGCACGCGGAATAGAAACCTATTCGCAATACCCACGCGGCTCACTTTAAATTCCTTGAGACTCGAGCGGTCTTATCAGTTTGTCGACACCGTCTACCAGTCGCGATAGAAAGAGATCTCAGAAGTCTGGAGAGTGTTTGTGATACATGTTTGAGTCTGCTTTGTTCCCATGTCAAGTTTCTCTCCGATGAACTAAATTACGTGTAAATTTCTCGACGGTCTTCTGGAAAGTGCATCTCATTTGCATCTCACAGTTGCATCAGACGTGCATCGTTTATTTTATGTCGTGATACATTACCGTCGACGACATAATCGTTGTCTCAGACACATTTTAACCTTAATGAAATACGCATTAGGAAATACTGTTTACGGTTTCGTGAAGATAATAACGATAACTCTGAATTGATATTTCCGGACATTTTCGCCGATATTCTGTTGGAGTAAAATTTGCTTTACGTTAATTTTAATATAAACGCAAAAAATTTCGCTAAAAGTGAGCAAAAAATGTGCCAACGACGTTTCATGGATCGTCAATGTTTTATATCCTTGTGCGTATATTTGTAATCAATCAATGTTCAAAAATGTGTTTCTTCATTGGCTGGCGCGAAGGCGGCATAAAAATTCCTAATTTATGAAGTGAAAAGTCTATTAAGGTTTGTTTATTGAGCATAAACTTACAAAACGTACAAAATTTCCATTTTACTTCAATAAAAATTTTATTACATTTGTGTACATTGGATTATATTCAGATTTCAAACACACACACACACACACACACACACACACACAACATATAAAAAGTATTTAAATTGTTATCACATTTCTTGATGACAGATTTTCCATCATTTTCAACTATTTGCTGCGTCTCGATATTATCTACAGCAAACACAAGATGCTATTCACATATTTATTTAGAGACATTTAAATGACATCCAAGGAAATGATAAATATATCCTTGATTAAAAAATTGTTTATAAAACAACATTATTATTAAAATTTTTTTTTATAGTTTATTATTTATACTGATTTGATAATCTGATAATAAATCTGTTACATATAACGAAATTTTCATCGAATAAAAGATTTACATAATAAATTTTTTTTAATGTCGGAATGTATTTAAAATTTACAAACAATCGATACTAAATTGTGATATAATGATTATCATTTTGCAATGTAATGAAATAAAAGTAGCACTCGATGAAAAATAATTCATCGCTTGTAGACTCGCAAAAAAAGAAGTCATCATTTATATTACACTCTTATCTGCGCTCGTTATTGTTTGCGCAATATTGTTTTGTCCAAGATAAGTATTCCATATACCTATTGTGCTGCCGAGCATATATTTGCTTGACTCATTTGGTTCATTAATTCTAAGGTTATCAGTGATATCAATTTACTTCCAGTTAAAATATTTCATATTTGACGAATATAAAAAAAAACATTCTGATTTGTATTTAAGATATTATTTAAGACTCAATCTTATCTACATTTTCTAAATTGCCAATTCCTTAGTCGGTGTAACGTTAGAAAAATTGTATGAAGGTTAACGTACTGTTTGCTTCTTCTTGAAAAAATGTACAAGTGTACCCGGAAATGTCACTCCGGCCGCTGAAGAAGGAGGGAAGAACGAGCGAGATCTGATCGCGCGCTTCGCTCCGTGGAAATGAGGCGAACGTATCGTGGAGAAGTGCATAGCGGTCGCGGGGGAGCGAGAGGGAGGGGAAAGATGACATAATCCCACTCTCGCAATTTGCGAAACAGATTTACGCGTGGGACGGGCCCGGCGCGGGCATTTATGATAATGTGTAGCGCGGTTTACTGGACTCGATGCTCTCCATGCGTGCGAGTGCGTACAGCGTCGTTCAGAATCAGCCGTCGCCGATTCCCTGCGTTGATGCCAGACGTAAAATAAGATGTGCTTAACTTGGTGTTAATCGTGTTCAGAGTATTCTGTCAATTTATCGATTATGATTTCCTTTTAGAAATTTTTAGAAATATTTAGAGATGAACTACAAATGAATTGAAGAGTTTGCTGCAACAGTAAATTAACCTACATTTTGTAAAAACGGAGTAAACGAACTTTAACATTAAAGGAAAGATACTAATATATTTCAATCAATCATCTTGTAATATGTGATATTGATATTTTCCCCTTCACTTTATCTTTAGAATTTATTTATTAGAAGTTTTTTTATAAAATGTGGATTAGCTCACTATGGCACCAAGTCCTTCAATTCTTTTGCACTTGCAAAAGTCTGTATATGTATAAAAAAATAGATTAAAAAATTAAGATAAAACTTGATATTTTCCATCACTTGATTTGATCAAAAAAATGTTCCAAGTAGAAACCGTGTCAAACTTTATTATTCCTGCATTTAAATGATAGAGATGACTTTTTTAAATAAATAAACCTTAAATTTCTAAAAAAATACGATAATCACATTAATTATATAAAATAATTTTCGACATAAAATTGTATAAATTTAATTTATCCGCATTTATATGCTTATTACATTACAACGACTATCAATCGGTCATCGATCAATAATGGGCTATCATGATCATGGCGATCAAGACGGTTTCTACCGAATTAATCTAGCCATCTCCTCCGATCACGTCTGATCTGTCCGATTCCTGGACAATGCTATATAACACGTGCACAGATAAATCCGCGAATACACACGCGGGAAACACATATAAGCATGATGTAGTTGCTTCGATGGTGAATCCTACTTAACGCCGTCCCTGATGCCTGAGCTGACGCACACGTACGATACATGTACGACACGCGGGGCAGGGGCACCGGGATAATCGCACAAGACGATTGGTAGCTTCCTGTCGGTCACGTGACCGGCCTGCATCGCGGAACGACGGCGAGCGCATGGGGCTGCGGAGGATGACATTCGTTGCACTCACCCGGTGTCATTAACTATGTCCGTGTGACACACGATGGATTAACGTATGCAAGCGCGCACTTACTAATTACAATCGATCAGGGGATCTATCGGGAACGTTTAAGCTTAACTTTGTGACATCCTGATAATCGTCGTCGCTAATTATCGGGACACTTCGCGTCAATAATTTGACGCTAAAACCGGCTGGCTTGGCGGTATTCCGAGACTGTTAAAAGCACCCCCGTCAGCCTGAAAAAGTCTCCTATTCTCGCCAACGAACCGCGAGAGAATTCTCCGATGCGGAAAATGTAGCTTTGGCAGCCCAATCGAAAACACACGTTAAACCGTCGTCTGGGCGAAATGTTTCTCATGATACCTTTAAATTTTGAGTCGAAGAGAAATATGAGCAGAATAGAAACACTGTTGTAACTAGGTGAGCATGCACTCGGAACACTCAGCACGTAAGAGCACTCCCTCCTCTTTTTCTCTTGCCTTTCCTCTCATGCCTTTCCACCCATCCCTCTTCACATACATGCACTCTTCATTTCGCACACGTGACACTTTTCCAAGTACAAATGGAGTTTATTATTACTAAAAAAATAATTTTATGAAATTAAGAGATGTTATGTATGTATAATTGGTGTCATTACAGCGAGATTCTTCATCTTGAATTCAGCTCTTTCTCATCTGTCTTTTCTGACTCTCGTATTATGCCAAGTGAATAATATATTTATCTTATTTATAGTTCATCACTGTGACGATACAAAGTTGATATTAACATATTTTTGATTTTATATTTTTTTTTTATTAAATTCTTATAAAATATTTTACTACCCAAAGCTGTAATGAGTTAATTGTATATACTTTTCTCATGTAATATATACGTAATAAATTATACGTGATATACGAATTTCTTTCTTATTATCGAGCACTAACCAATTAGTCAAAACATGATTGATAAAAACATTATTATGTATAATATCTAAATCAATTGGAGAAACAATTTTTTGTACAATAAGTCGCCATGTTACGCGTCAGTTCGCGGACGTTTTGCTTCAAATTGAAGTCCAAGGCATTTCTAAATTCAAATTCTTCTCGTCATCTTATCGTCATGCTTTGATCCACTGCCGATAACATCCGATGATTTATCTACAATTGTTTCGCAAACACAATTTGCGTCGCGAAAATAATCCATAGTCGACAAATTGATCGCGTGAGACCTTACGGAGAGCTAATAAAGTATATTTATATGAAAGAAAAAATAGATCTCTATCAAATTACGATTTCAATGGATCACGTTGATAAGTAAATTAATCACATTGACATTGACTTGTTCGACTTCAATTCGAATCGCATGTCTATTCGTTTGTTAATTATGGCTGTTACACAAGTGCTCGACAGAGAATCTTTCGTGTATCACAAAAAAATATTAATGAATGCAGAGAAAATAAAAAGTTATTTTTGTGAAAAGTTTAACAATATTGTATAATCTATTTGCAATATTAAGAAAATCCTAATGCAAAAATGACGATTAAAAGACTATTATAATAGTGTACATGCTTGGTGCACATGACTTCGAAATATGTTTTTTATTAAATCGTTTCTGTAATAATTTGTAAAAATCTCTTAATAGTTCCTTTTGGATCATCTCTTTATTTCATGCACAAAAAATTATTTTATATGTATATATATGTAAAATATAACAAAAAAATATATTTTAACAAAGATTTATTAAAATTATGTTAAGAGATATAAAGATTTAATAATAGTTGTACAAATTCTAAACAAAGGCGAATAACAAATATCTAAGACTTGTAAGAAATAATGCTATCAGGTGCTAGAAATTCATTATCTGCCTTTATTTAAAACTTGTAAAACTGTTGAACTTTATTAAGTCTTTATATCAGATGATATAATGTTAAGAAATTTTTGTTGAAATACAATTTTTTGTTGTATTGTATATATGAATAATTATATTTTATTAATAAAAACAATTATTTCTATATTACTTTCAAAAATTGTAAATAATAAATTTATAACGTAGGAGTCATAAAAAGTGACATTACATTACGAAGAGTTGAAATAAATCAAACGATCAGAAGGAACTGCGATTATAACCGTTCTTTCATTTCGCGTTTCTTCCTTACGTCGGATCGTTTTCGCGAGTCGCGGAGCTCATTCGCGCGGTTACGCTACCTTCCGGTGGAAAAAACGGAGATTAGCCGCGCGACGACGTTGCCTCGCAATATCGTGCCATCTATTTTGTAATAGAAACAACGGAAGAGCCTAATTCCGCGAGGCTGCCTCGCTCTCGTCCTCCTCGCCATTAGACGTGCAGATACATGCTCGGCGCGCATATATATGTATATACATATGATGCCATTCCTATCTATCTACCTATACTTACCCCAGCTACCTACCTACCTACCTAATTATACCGAGTGGTCCACTAGGAGCGATAAGCGATTTACATACCGAACGGCGCGATGGATTTACCGCTTGGCTGTGTACGACATCGATATACTCGAGTCCCGGCCGAGCCGAGCCGAGCCGAGCTGAGTCGCGCCATGTCGACTTTGCTCCATTTTGCTCCTATTTCAGGAAGTCGGAGGAACGGCTCGCAAATAGTGGGCATTGCAGAACTCGTCGCGTTTTCTCTTCCTCTTACTCGCGCTCCTTGCTCCGTATCTCGCGTTCACGGGAATAGTTGCTCTTTGCACTCCGCGCGGAACGCGCGCGAAACGAAAGCGTACTGTCGCCATGTCCGCTCCGCTCCTTCGTTGCGTTCTTCCATTTTTCGGCGATCTTGTCTTACCACGACTGGAGTTAATCCAGGATGATCAAGACGTCTCAGGAAAGAACTATGCGTACATTTATGGATATAAATCGTTTCACGATGATCGTAAAATGCATCGATTTTATTTTTATTTTATTTCACCCCTTGATAATCTACACATTGAAAGGAGTGTTCTCAGTTTTGCAAAATAATAATGGAACTCGCAAAATATAGAATTCCCTTATAATGCAAATTCTAATTGAAATATCGAATAACGTCTATCTGTGTTCCAAAAAAAATTTTATAAAGTTTTTTTCTGGATAAACATTAGCGTTGCTTTTTTTCTCCTCTTATTTATCATATCTTGCTCTGCATAATATTAGCGAGTAAAATGACATTCAAAATAAGAAGATGGATTAAATTTACACTGATTAAAGCATATTCAAATGTAATTTTCTTTATATTTGCAAATTACAGACTAAGCTATAAATATGTTATTGTGTTATTGTGTTAATTATCATTATTAGCTTTTGCCAAGAATTTAATCTTTATTACCGAACATTTTGCAAAATCATTGTAAGTTGTTGATACATTTATTATTGTATTTAGATTGATAATAATTTAGCTTTTCGCGAAAACATTGCGGAAAATAGATCTGTTTACATATTTATATGTCTGACATTAGCAAATATACTAAATAAAACATGAAGAAAGATGTGTTTGTATCATTCGTATCATGTGTGCTTTCGGTATCAATTCGATGTTACGTTATAGAGATATTAATATGTAACGTATATTGTAACTGAACCGCAAGAAGGTACGACGGTCATTCGTGGATATAAATCTTACTGTGTCGCATAGAACTCGCGCTCAATAATCGATAAATAAAGCATTCATTCGAGAAGATAGGCATAAACGTGCCAAACGATGATTCAGATTTACTGTACGTTCCCTCCTCATTCTTAGTGACATTAGTATATTTTGCTTCGCGGTAACTTCCGTAACTGTGAGGTTACTAAGAACTGGTACGTAGTGATTTCTCGTCGGAAACATTTATTTTCGCGCCACTTAATTCGCATCAATCTATATATACCTGTATGTAGACTAAAGCATTTTTTATTTAAACATTTTTTTTTTATTTTCTCTTTTTCATAGACAATAAAACTCGTTATCGTGCTAAAGTTATACAAAGTTAAATTAGTTTGCATGCACAATACATAGTGAAGATAACACATATTTGGAAATATTGTAAAATGAAAATTCGAGTTTTTTATAAAGTATATATTTTTAGTAAGTAAATATTTTATGTGGGCTAAAAATTAAGAAGTACGTTTATATACATTAAACGAGATTATTTCACAAAAACGTTAAATTACATACGTGCGTATTATTAATGCGTATTATTTTTGAATATTTAAATATACTTGACGCGATTGCGTGGGTTTGTCTCATTTGAAACTTGAAGAAATGAAACGTAGCAGCTCTCATAAAATTTGAATCATATCTGAAAGTTTTTCAAAGAATACTTTGACATTAACATTCTTTATTGCAATATTAGATAAACACGTTTCACATTAAATTAGCACCGAAAGTTAATAATATAAAGAAGTGATGCAAATAACTTTCTCTCGATATAATTTGTAGCCTTTCGTCGTGCAACTCAATTTGATTCGAATCTGATTACTGGCGCGAAATATATCGAGCACAGCAATGACAACAGGACTCTATTTTCAACGACAGTTATTCTTAGAATGGCGTAAATTTAATTGCGACAGGCGTAGCGACGCACAGCGACAAACATGTATCGCGCTTGAAATATGGCTTGGAAATGTAGTGCAACGGCGATTATTTAATTTAGTTAATTATTCCCCATTGGACGAGAAGCTTTCAAAGAATTGTCACTGAATTTTAACGTACGTACGTACATGGGTTTAATCATCAAAAGAGAAAATATCCACTGATAGCTTTATTGAAAAAAAAGAGGTTGTTTATCGCAATGATCGTCATGTCAGATATATAGTTTTACAACTCATTATATATTATATACCGTTATATAGCATGTCCTTGGCATGATATTTTAGAAATACATAGATGTTTTCTTTAGTTTAAAATCGAATTTTCTTTAACAAGAATGATGACGTTTCTTTTCAGCTTTAAAAGTACAAAATAAGATGTAATCTAATAAGGTTATGTAAAACTAAGACAAATTTTTAAATGAATCGTTTAAAACAGATGCAATGTTTGAAATTGCTTTAGGAATTTTGATGATGTATTGATTGTTTGGAAGCATTTTGAGAATATATTTGTCGGAATTGGACGAAAACATATGTTATATTGGCAAAGATAATACAATTTCGAAATCTAGGTGACGTGAAAAATTTATTACGTTGCAACTATTAAAGGATAAAGAGATGGATTCTGTCAATTGCAAAATTACGGATGTGTTTAAGTCCATGAATTTATTATTTATTATAAATACTTATATCATAAGCTATTTGCGAACGCGTATAATAAATACACATTTTATCTAATAGAAACCAAAATACAAAATACAAAAAAAAAACGTGGATTCTGTATACACGCGAATATTTTTATCATACCTTCGCATAGGTTTGTCTTTCTCCCAGAAAATGGTAGACTTAGCGAAGTTAATATTTTTGAAGGAATAATGAATTCGGACTGCCTGGGTCGCACGTTCTGACTCTAAATCTTTTTCGTAAATAGATTATGGCGCGAGATAATGAAAAATTTGCTAGGGCGTAAGTTATTACGTTCTTCTCTTGAAACTTTCTTCTTTCATCACAATCATCCTTGATGCTGTTTATAATTTGTGTATGGTATTTAAAAAATGTAATCCGTCGCGTTATGTCCTGCTTTTGAAATTAGTTATTTACGCAGTATTGTATTCTCCGCACGTGTCAAACGTATAATCCTAATATTTGTGGCGGATAAATCTTACGTAAGTGATCGATATTGCCCGAAAAAATTGAAAATAAAAAATGCTTTCCTCGCTTATAAGAAATCACGCAATGTACATTCAGCAATGCTATTATCACGAAAGGTATGTGCATTGAGATAAGATAATTTATACGGAGCATCACGTGATTAGAATAATCGCAGACTTGTCTGCTATCAGGAACTGACGGCAAGAAAATTGAAATATGAATCATCTAATACACAACGCGTGCTCCAAATACCGTCTTACTGTCTCATACAATCGCAAAAGATACACTTACGTTCTTTTATGACTTCGCGTAATGCCACGTTTTAATCCCTGCGAGATTTTGACACGTCAGTAGTACTTCTATAAGTCGAACTTCTATAAGTGTACGGCGTGTTTCTAAAATTTTATTTGAAATTTGAATTAAAAACCATGAGGTGAAATATTACGATTGAATGTAGACAGATTAAATGAAAACAATTAATCGCAGTTCAGGAATGAACAATGTGTCTAGTCATTTACGCGAAAAATTAACTACCTTCGAAATTCGATAGATGGATTCCGGAAATTTGCGCTCGTCTACGTTTAGCTGCAATGGCTAATTTATATCGGGGAATTTTTCCAGGGTAGTTGTGGTACCGTGAGTATGTCGCGAACGGCACGCTGAACTCGACACGACAACTACGAGCGGCAGTCGGCGCGGTGGCTCATTCCCGTTGATAAATTCGCGTTTGCGTGTGTCTGAATGCACCATTGATGAGAGGTAGAAGTGGTCAACGTCGGCCAAGAACCTGGTTCTATACTGCGGACAGCACTCGCGCGCGCTGACATTAGTATTAATAGTTATGAATCTAGAATAGAACGTGCCACAGGCTGTATGTTATGTAGATATGCGGGGTACATCCGTGCGTTTTACAGCCAAGGAGATATGAATGCAAATACGAAGGTACGATATTAGAAAATCGGAAAGAGTTCTCGTCTCGGTCTCGAGGGTCTCGATCGGTAGAATCGTGCGTTGGTGCGACTCGCACGAGAAAGGAAGGTCACGACGCGCACCACGCCGATAAACTCGATGAAAAAGAGCTTCCCGGAAAATCGCGCGTCCCAAAGTCTCTACGCAACCCGCTGAGAATGTCATTAGGGTTAACGATCTCGGCGTGTCGGCGTGAAACGGGATGGAGCGTGTGAAAGCGCAAAACAGAGAGACGCGATAACGACCGAGCGAATTTGCGCGAGCGTGTTTTTCGCATTCGCAACCAGATAAACGCTTCTTACTGTGCGAATAATCGACCTTTTCAGACGGCCGCTCGCCGGACGTGAGATTAACAGTGATTTTATATACTCTGTATTTTATTCTTTTTACTCTTACTGACGTTACGAATTATTATCTTAGATTTATTTCGCGTATTTATTTGAAATTTATGTCATATTCGCAGTTTTTTTTTATGTAACAGAGAGATTATGATGTTACAATTAAGTTGAGGCTAAAAACGTTGTATTACAGACAGTGAAAAATGCTGATAATTTTGAATTGATTATAACGTTTAAACGTTTTTGGCGTTATTTCTGAAATGTAAAAAAGTGATATCTATTTCTCTCTTTACATTATTATTATTATTATTAAACGTTTCTCTCTATTACATTTCTATTTATTTCTCTCAAAATGTCTTTAAATACATTTCACTTATTTATTTACTACATTATTGAGATAAGTTCTTTCATATTTCTGTGAAAATATTGTTACATTTTCAAATTGAGGCAAATATATCTTAATGCGAGAAGAAGACTTAGTTCTCTGAAATGATCTATGTAAGGTATAGATAATTTTGTTAATGTCAAGTATATCTTAATTTTGGGCCTCACGCCTATTAAGAAGAATTTATGTGTGGTTAATTTTAAGTATGATCTATGATATGAGTCCTATAAATCGCGAGAATTAACCTACTTAAGAGTAAATGTTGTAAATTTCTCCCTCCTCTCCTTTACAAATTAATTATATACAGTCTTAATATAATATCTAAAAAATTTTGTTGCCTATTTTAGAGCAATCGCAGCGTATTTTGGTTTAAAATGTGAGGGATTCTTTAGCTGATCATTCGAATGTTCGTCTTTTGGTGTCAGGTGCCCTGTCTGCTTTTAGGTGTATTTATAGTATAGTCTTCTTAGAGCGTATGCTTGAGAGTTAGAGGAAACTAAATAGGCTTCTCTTCCACCGACTAGCTTAAATCTCGTTTTCATTCTCCAAACTTCTTCTTTCTTCTCCTCTATCACTGAAGTGCATGTGCGTGGCTGTAATAAAAGGAATGTATTCTGCAATCCATAATATATTTACATCTGAAAAATAATTTGGGATAAAAGAGACATTTTGCTAAAAGATATAATTTCGATGCTTACATGCTTGCACAATAAAACTCTAGATAAATATCGGTATGAAAACAATAAAAAAATTGTCTACAAATAGAAAGCTTTATATTTTAAACATTTTGCATGTCAATCTTGATATACGTTTGTTCCAATATCGCACTCCCGCAGGGAAAGTGAAGTGACACAAGTCAAATTTTTGAAATTCGTATTATCTAAATAACCGGAATGTGTTTTAAATATATCGATCAGGGAAAGTGATACAAGTTAAATTTACAGAAATTTATTTAGAAAATAGAAAAGGAAAAACGGGAAAAGTGATTTAAATCAAAACAAGAATAATTTTTAGGAATTTAACAAAACCATAACACAAAATTAATATCTATATATTACTTTTATAAACTTGAAAAAAACAATTTGTGATTAATTCTAATTAAACTTATGTTTAATATAGCCATGCTCTCTCTAAATTTCTTGGAGTGAAATCTCATTCCAAAAGAGTTAAAATATCGCCACTGTTGAATAAGAGTGGCAGATTTTCACTCTTTTTTGAAGTGAAATTTCACTTCAAAAAATTTAGAGAGTAAGCAATTAATTTCAAAATATACAATTTTTCTTTTTTTGAACAATTTTATATTTTTGACTTGTGTCATCTTTCTTTGCATGGAGGTGAAATATGTTTCGAGCATCTCGTATTCATGGAGCATATACATATACGCAAATACGCAACGACGAATACATGCCGTCGTTAACGTTGTTGTCTTTGACGACACATCGTTACGTGAAAGTAATAATAAAGAGCGCCAAATAATGACGGCTGGGATTTTGTACAGGATCGGCGAACCGCAAACACGTGAAGTGGTGTCGCGAGATGAGCTGAATGTATATGCGATGGATCGGTGGATGATCGGAGAACGACGCGGCCAATTGTAATTATTTTTCCCCAATGACTGACGTCGATCTCCTTGTGATTGAGCCGCGGATGAATCAATGTTGAGTGTCGTTCCCTCATCAGTCTAGCTTCGCGTAAAACAACGAGACAAAGTCGAATCTTATCGGACCGTATTAGAACGAGAGATCCTTTAGCACGAATTCAATATTGGATTTACAGTCGGAAGTCATCATGCGAAACAGACTATTGTTTTGTATTGTCAAAGAATGTCGCTTAACAAGATATTTGTGAGAAAAATAAAAATATTTCCTTGATATTAAATGTAATAAATTTAGGAACATTTATTAATATATTTAGTTATTATCTAAATTATTGTAAAAAGAAAGTATTTTAATATAAATACCTTTAGCAAAAAATGAAGATTATTATAATAATTGTAACATATAAATTCGTGTCTAAATAATTATGTTTTAAAATTAATTCAAAATAATTTTGTTTTTAAATTAGCATTTCTAAGAAAATATCAATGGTATTTTATTATCGGCGCAATGAATACGAATGCAACGCTTCCAAATAGTTCGCTAATTTTATATTACGCATAATTATGAAATATTTCCACCGCGATTCTCCTTATTTTGATAATTCGATTATCAATTATTCTCCGATGCGATAGGCAGCATTTCGCTCTCCAAATTGCTGTAAATTCCGCACGGTGTTAATTGTTTTCGCGATTGCCGTGTTTTCTCATAAAATGGCATGAAAGAATGCGTTATGCAAATGATTGAAAACGCGTGCAATAAAATTGAACAAACGTTCGATGAGTTTTGCCACGTGTAAGAATGCTGTAAAAAATAATGAATAAAAATTAATGTTTATTTATATAGTTATTTAAATATTATATATTAAATATATATATATTTTATTTATATATCTAGAAAAACTTAATGAGTCATAAATACTGAGAATATATGACAGCGTTCGTCACTCTACTAAATAGCAGAGTGAAATGCTTTAAAAGAAAAGCTTGTTGTTCAGTTATTCACATGTCATATTACGCACGACAACAACGCATCATTTTAAGATCGCAAAACTCGTTCATATCATCTCGTTCGCTTATCTCGGAATAATTATGTACGGAATAATTAAAACGGCGGCACAGAGGTTCTCCGTTCAAGCTTTATCGTTATAACCATCCAATGAATAATTAAGACCAGTGCAAGCGCGGCGCTGCAATTTATGTATATTCTCAACTATTCGCATACTGCGTCCGATAATATCAATGTTTCACGGCGGCAAACGTTATACGCAATTGCGACGAGTGAATGCGCGTTTTATTGTTTTCTAGAGCGAGTGAGTTACGATGACGCCGGCAACAGGGTGTCAGACATTGTAAGGAGCTATCCAATTCGAATTTATCACCGATTGCTTCGCTACTCAGCGGATTATCTCGCAACAGGACGTAAACCTGTGAGAAATCGATTGACCAAATTTATTGGGCGTTCGTGCGTGGGACTGTAGAAAACAGTAACGAGATATATCGAACTGCCGCATTTGCGAAAGAGAGAATAATGGAAATTATTCCCAAGCTTCCTTACCTGCTATTCCTCGTTGGAACAAGCCGAGAAGACGAGTCGGCGGGCGCCACGAACAGGCGAACAGATACAGTAAAGAGTTCCTCGACCTTACGGTTCGATCCTAGAGAAGTTGCTCTTCCTGCTTTCATATTATGGAGTTAGGAGATTTCAGTTCTGAGAGAAAACGAATATATTTCGCGGAATATAGAAATATGTATGAAAGATTTTTACATATTACATTTTTTTCTGTTTCTAGGCTAAAAAATAATTTTTTAAATTTCCTTCTTAATTTTTCAAAAATAATTAGAACAAAACACTAAGCACTAAGGATATTGCTATATTAAGTTATTGCTAATAAAACAAAAAGACACGATGTATATGTTATAATAATGTTAAATCTTTATCGTTTATTTGAGAAACAATTTATTATAACGTATACATCGTGTCTTTTGTTTTTTCTAATATTGTAATGAAAGTGAGATAATTAATTCAACATAAAAAATTGCTCGGTAGAACAAAATAGTTATTTGAAATCAAAATAGTTATTTGAATTGTAAAATATTGATGACCGCGACAAATGAAGATTTAAGATGCACTCAACTTAATATAATCCTTCAAAGAAAAATTATCTACTATCGTTTGCGATTGCTGTAAATCTTGATAACCAAGAGCAGAACTCTCTTTAAACTCATATATAAAAAATAAATATGAAAGAATATGAATATATGCGAAACTGTGCCTTCTAAAAATGGATTAATCGTTTTTTTCTCTTACTCAGAGAAATGTAATCATTAAATAATTGAAACTTGTCCAAATAACGTAATTACTTCATAAGGGCATTATTATATAATCATCGCCGTCTGTGATTGTCTATGTGTAAGCATCTGCGAACCACTGACTACCACGACTAACCGTCACAGGTGTTAAATATTAAACTCAGTCACCGGGGGGGTAGACGCGCTTTAGAAATCTCGCCAGACATTGTCGCGCTCTCATTTGGGATATGATATTTAACGAAGCTGTGTCAGAATATGCGACGGCGTGTTACGGAAATATTACATGTAATATTTGATCACTCATTACTGTCTCTACGAATCAGATATTTTTATTACTCGGAATAATCTGATATGGTTTGATACTTCCGGACGTGAAATATTGAGAGGCTACATCGCATTCTCATCGACTGCAAGAGACATTTTAATAAACACGCAACGTTATATGCGTCTCGCAGTTTTATTTTGTACGTTGTATGAAACCAGTCTTTCACGAATAAATGCATAAATTTATCCCTCTATGCTTATCTACTTTTAAGATTATTCTTTAACACAGTTCTAATATATTTTTAAAATAAAACCTTTTAAAGTAAAACCTACATTTCTACCGTAAATGTAAAAGTATTCGTAGAGATATCTTTTAAATAAATCTTATTTTTATAAAATAAACATTAATAAGCAATTTATTAAGAATAAAACAGATTACATATTTCTTAAAATTCTTTTACCTAAAAATATGCGTAGTACTTAATATTATCTTAATAATAAGAAAAGTGAACACACAAAAACGTATTCATTGATTAATAATAATGTTCATATTTACAAATATGATTTTTTTATATAAAAGTCTCCCTTGTATGAATATTTTTTGCATTTACTATATGTATATATAATGTAAAAAAGATTACTTAGATATTATTTTATACTTTTAAATTTATATTAAAATTTTTAACACATTTTAATCAACATTTGTATTGCATAACGTGCTGCATTATTTGGAAAATGAGAATAGTAGCACCTTTAACAAAGCCATTTTACAAATGAAGACAGTTGACAAGTGTTGGACGAAATATGATTAGTATATCGTTATAGAGGCATCATCTCAGATCCTTAAATTAAGTTTATTGAGCAATTTTCACGGTATGTTACGTACTGTCGCCGCGACCCTCATAAAAAGTGAGGGTGGCCGGTTATGTTGAGTGCGGACTTCTTCGTAGTACATCGCTACGTAAAAATTTCGGAGTTAATTAAAAAAAAGCACTTCGACGACATTTAGGACGTTGTAGGCGAACGTAATGCAAAACGTAATAAAACGCTCAGCGCGGAGAACGCGGTAAACAAAGGAAATAAGTGGCTTGTGCTCTCGTGCTCGTTTTCCAGACTTTTACGAGTTTAAAACTTCTTTCTTTTCTTCCATACCGATATTTCGTAAACAATTAGGCCGACGAACTCAATTTCCCAATGCGATGGAGGAAATTATGGAAAATGAAATATCAATTAAATGCAAGTTAATTGCGTAAGTGTTTGTAATAGTAGAAGATATCTATTCTCTTTGAATTATTTCATTGTTTATTCAAAATTTTAATTTGTTATTTTAATTTACTGTATAATTCTAAATTTTTCGTTTTGTTAATATTTTGTTTGAACAATCATTTATATTTAAGTATAATATCGATGAAATATATAATATATACAGTTGTTGTTTCTTTTCTCTCTCTCTTTCTCTCTCTTTTGTTTGGAATGCAACAGATCCAGAAATTATGAGCAAAATATTTCTTTTTCTATTGAATGGGACGAAGACGAAGTGGTTCTCAGCGATCATTTCCGGCGGGTGATCGCGCTTTCGTAATTAGCCGCCCGAGAAGTAAGCGTCGCTCTCTTAATTCCGCATCGATTGGCAGAGTTTACCCTCCTCTCAGCCCCGAAACCGGCCGTTGGCCTTCCATCGAAGGAAATTTTTTCAGCGAGCTGTTCAGAAATGCGGAAAATCGTGAAAAATGCTTTAAATTCGAGGCGATTTGATTGATCGTGTTAATAAGAAAGTTTCCTTCCTTTCTTCGTCATCCTGCTCTTATCTCGGCGCTCGTGGAAAAGTGCGGGGTACTTTAATCGATCGGTTACCATTGATTACGCATGATTAATGAACCTCTTGAAATATGGAAAATATAAACCCCCCGATACTAACAAAACTCCCGTGCTTTACGGCATGATACACGGAGAAAGTAATTAATAGCGTGGAAGCTGTTTTTACCGAGGCGACCATTGTTCGCGGTTTTTTGCTATCTTCATGTACTGAAAATATGAGTATTTCTTATTTTCTGGGATGTTTGGCTAAACGAAGTATACCTTTTCTGTTTGTTTCAGGTAAGAGCAACTGTTACTCGATGTTACCATCCACGTTGCGATAAACATTCGTCCTTCGCGATCCGACTCCAGGTACAATACCTTATTATTGAAACGATATTTCAGTTTTCATTACAAACATTTATTTGCCATACTTACTCGTATATGCTTACGTATTGGGGCGCGTCTTATGCTCGCATTTAGAATTGCATTTCTACTAAAGAACTGAAATCAGAATTGAGAGACACTCGATATGGTTTAACAAATACATCATGAGACCTTTAATAGATGGATCTTAAGACTCAAATAGATATCCGTTACGTCATATTTACAATATATCACACACAATTCAATTGAAATATTGAGATAAAATTTCTGTGTCTTGAGACACAGCTTGAATTTCGTTCTTTATGATTTGTGTAGTTTCTGAAAAAAAAGAAACTGATATATACGTGTGCTAATTTTGAAATTTTGTAACATTTTTTCTTGTGTAGAAAATAATTACTTATATAAAAGTCTAATAAATTTCAAGACAGTATAAATTTATTTTGTTATATACGCGAAGAAAAATTTTATTTTTTAAATGATAATTTTAACAATTTTAAAATTGAATATTTTTAGAAAATAAAGTAATTAATTATCTATCCATTCAAATTGTGATTAAAGAAAGAAATAATTTGCAAGTAATGATTAAATAATATACATTTATTTTTATTAATATACTTACATTAATATATATATATATATATATATATATATCAATCAAATTTATTTAAATTCAAATAAGTATTTTCATTTCCGTAAATGTTTGTTGAAATTAGTCGTAATCTTAAACGACGTTAATCATTTCACAAAATAACATATGAAATAAAATACAAAATGTGCTCATTTCGAAACGCAAAAGATGGAATATATTCAATGCAAATTTTATTTTATAACGTATTCAGAAACACTTAAGATCCTAACTATCTATTAGTGTATGGCCTTGATATTTAGGTGATACACAAGGTCGCCGCGTGCCGTGTTGTCATTCACGTGGTGAAATTCAAGCGAGCTGGCACACAATACTCCTCGAAACGTAGTCGCGACAAGTATCATGAGATACAAAATGCGATTATGTTCTACAAGCATTTAGCGTGCGCGATTAATTAATTCCCACGATTAATGACTATAAACATATTGTCTATTTATCGGAACAAGTACTTTGCATAATTTATCCAGTATTGAATAGAAAGATGAGAATTATAATACATACATGCAGATATTTATATGTAGACAATATAATTTTTTTTTAACATCCAGTATTTTGTATCACGTTCTTTTTCGTTAATCTAATTTGCTCGTCATTTTTGGATTGAGCAAACGATATACAGATTTACAAATTCAAATAATGGAAAATGATACATCGAGCATTTATATTTTATTGAATTTACATGTTTAAGGTATATTTGCTTACTTTACTTATTGCATTATATTAGAATAGTAATGTCATTTTCGAAATTTTAGGTCATGTACTAACAAAAGCGTCTGGTAAAAATAAATAAATAAATAAATAAATAAAAACTTAGTTTCAAAATGTTAAGTGAAATCATTTCAATCCAATGTTTGATTAAAAATTTAATTTGTTAATATAACAAAAAATACTTTTACTTCTAAATATTTAATAATTATTATTACTTAAAATAATAAGCTAACTTTGATGATAATAGCTAAATATTTAGAGAAGTAAAATTATGTTTAGTTATATTAATCAAACATTTAATTAAAATTAGTTTTACTGAACATTTGGTAACTATTATTAGACTCCTTTTTTCAGTGTAAATAAAAGTATGCGAAACGGATTGATTTTGAATTGCGTAAAAAGTCAATGCATTTAATTAATAATTAATAGTAATAGTTGGAATTATATATCATTAAATTTTGATGTTTATCAACTGTGTAATTGAATTTAATATTTATTATTCGTGATTTAAATTTTCTGTTGTTCGAGATTTGTTATGTTAATTTACGAAATTTGATCGTATCGTGCGAATTACATACAGAGCTTTATATTTTTCCACGTTATTTCGCGTTTCGATATATATGCAATGTATAATAGCAAAATCCTCGTCGCGTTCGTTTTAACGTTGAGAGTATAGTGCAAAGTACTATGCAATTATCTTATTCTCGTGATTAGTACGCACGATTGTAATTAACCGTGTTTTCGCGAGTGCAAATGCAATGAACGGATCTGAAAGAGGATGTCTGGAAAACATCAGGCGATGGCGAAACACCTATGCAGTGAGCGAATTATAGTACTTTTTATTTCATTTGCCGAAATAATTATTTGTAATTGTTTTATACGCGAACAATATTTATTTTTTTAAATATTAATTATTCGTTATAATAATTTTTAAACACATTTTTGTTTTATTATTAGGTGTTGGAATTAATTCGTAGCGTTTTTTAATGAAAGAATGTTAATTTTATTATTATATATATATTTTTTATACATATTTATTTAACGTAGTTTTCATTTAATTACTTCATCATTGTATATTAGAATTTTTTTTTTATTAAAGTGATAAATCTGTAGAAAAGTTATAGTCATATAATATACGTATAATATACTAATATATTAAAAATGTAAGAATATTGATAAATAATGAAGTAAAGTCATATTGTCATTATTGATAATACATTATAGATAAGACTTTACTTGAAGTAAAAATATTTAATATCATGAGTTTAAATAAGTAGTATCTCGTTTGTATAATATTACGAAGTTTTGCAATATTTAAACTATATTTTAACGATAATGTGAGATTTCACATTGGAGATTAATTGTTCTGCTTTTCAATTATCCAATCGAGTACACTCGGTTGATCTTTAATCAAAATGTGGCTATTAAACCGTCTGTGACTCAAGATATAAAACTTTATTCTGGGTATCTCGCCCGATTAGCTTTTTAATACGAGATTTATACTGTATAACGACTATAAATACGAATCTTAGTCTTCCCTTTTAAATATAAATTCGAACATATATTTCTGATTGATTTCAATTAATGGCACACATTTCTTTTATCAATTTAGAACTGAGCGATTTCTCGTTTTATTCGATATCAAATTTCCTATATTTACGCCGATATGGAAAATCTTGGTCTTAAGAAATCAGGTCCGGCAAGTGGCGGGGATTGTCGATTAATAATCCATTAAATCAGCAATTTGTGTTTGTGCTAAGTAAAAGAAGTTTCGAAAGTTTGGTCTCGCGCATTAATTATTGCCGTGATAAGTTGCCAATTCTGTTCTCCCGTCGTTATTTTGCCTTCAACGTTGCCAGATAGATAAGGATTGAGAATAAATTAAAAATTCATCACGAATTTACAATCTTCTATCGTCATCTTTATTCATGGACACGTCATATATTTGTATTTGAATTTATTCGTTAAATTAATTATGCACGATGCCAGAGATAAACTAGCAATAAATTAGAAATTACTAAACACATAAATGTTTAGTCGGATGAATTAATTATTATATGAAAGTTTGTATAATGTGTTATTATATTTCATGTATAATTATTTTATAACATATTGTTATTATATTACAACAATGTGAATATTTTGGATAAGGATCATAGTATATCGTTGCGAGTTTACTTCGAATTTATTCGAGAAAGCCAACAAGAATATAACGATTATTCGTTCTTGTGGAACGAATAATTCAGAACCAATAAGTCTGATCGCCTTATAAAACGCTGGTTCTTCATGTACGAGCGTCTATATAATAGTTGTTCGTAATTGGCAACACAGATCTGCCCCGCTAAATTACAGACAATGCATACCTTATAATGTTGTGCGGTACCATTATACCCTGCAGTTTCCTTCCCGCGCGCGCTATTTTGCTGCCCGTTTTCCGTTACCCGTAACAAGTCCACCAGCCTACGTAACGTCGGCATTGTCCAGAAATTTATCTCGGAGCGATCTGAGTTTGAAGGTTTTTCTTTATTCTTTGTTATATTGTTTCGTTACCTTCAGCGATATCGTTCGTTAGACCATTGATCCTCGAGAGTTCGTTTCTATAATTTTTTTCCTTGGTTTTATTCTCGAATGTCTTACATAGCTTTTTTATGAGTAAAAAGTATTTCGTAAATATTGTAATGAAAACAAGCCCATTAATATCAGACATCAGAGTTGTTGTTAGATATTAGCATTTCGTGAGAGTGTCCATCGCAGCATAACGACATTGGATTAGATTCACGATATGATGATTAGCGGTGATTCATAATTCGAGTAAGGTATCTTCTGTAAAAATTTATTTAAAGACGTATTGAATTTCTATACTTAAAAAAGTCTCTTTATTTTTTAAAAGTATTTGAGATTGTAATAATATCACCGTCAATGAGGTACCTCATATATTATCACATAAAAATGAACCAATTGCGAATCTACAGAAGCTAGAAGTTTATAGCATTGATATCATAAAGAAAGCAACAAATGAGTCATTCCGCAGCAAATACGGGTCCCTTGAATTGCATCAATTCCCAATCGTACCTTCAGAACACACTCTCGGCCGCCTTCAACTGAAGTCGATCTAAAATTTAGGTTCACGCCGCGCGCGGACGTTGGGGGTGGGGTTCGTTGAGGGTGGACCCTTTTACCGGGGGCAAACACAAAATGCATTATTTATTGCCCGTAGCGGCTGGCAATTCATCGAATTCCCGCTAAAAGCAAAAGAGTTGAGGTCGAGGGTTGGCACTCGTGCAACGCGAGGTGCGTTTATCGGAAACGGCCGCGAGGGTGGGGCTAAGTGGCACCTTTTTTCTTTTCCACCCCTTTGCACATACTCACGCGTGTGCACGCATTCTCTCACGCGACGCAAAACTTTCCATCTCTTCTTGTATCGATACCTTCGTGCGCGCATATATGCTTTTTTTCCGCCCTCTGTATCTTGTACCTCTAGAAAATTATTCATTCGCAATATGCAATATGTATTATTTTTTCGCGGAAAGTTTTTAAAAAACAATCAAGTATAGATGAGCTTATAAAAGAAAAATAGAAAAACGAGAGAATTTTTCAATTCTCTTCAAGAATAGTTAAATCTTTCTGATAAACTGATATTTTCACATTGTTTCTATATTGTTGTTCGTATTACAATTTGTATATATCTTCTTCTGTGTTCAAATTTAATTTTGTTTTTTTTTTTTTGAAAAATGATAAAATTGTTTCTCTTTTGTAGGTCTCTAAAAAAAAAATATTTAAGTCAATCGCATTTTATTAATTATTTTTTTGTGATATCGGTTGTCTATACTATTAATAATTTATAACAGAGTGCATGTATTAAAAATATATAATGATTTCTTTTAAATTTTGTAAAATTGTGTATGCTATATACTAAGAATAAATATAATGCATATAGAGCGCGCATTTAGTGTTCTAAAATTAAGTTACGAAAAAGCTTTCTATTCTTCTATCTTCAATGAGGTCAATACTCATGTGGGTACAATCCCACGCTTTCGCGTCCTGCTTTCTTTTCCGGAAAACGAATCACCCGTAAGTTTTCGCGGCACTAATTGCCAAGGCAACGAACGAAATTCATCGGTACCGTTAAGGGTGCCGCGAGGGGATGCACAAAGTGAATCGAATAAACGCCCCGATCCGGATTGCCGGTCCTTCTCTTTTCTCTTTCTGTCTCATTTCTCCTTCCACCTTCTCTCGCTCCTTCGTCTCGTGATTTATGTTAATGTTTTTGTCTCGGAGGCGATATACACCAAAAGGCGATTCGATTCGCACGGGCGCGGCACCTCCGCCTCTCCCTGTAGTTCTCGCTATGGCGCGGATTAACTTAACTGCTTTAAGACGGCAATAAAGGTCGTCGACGCGATTTAACCGGTTCCCTTTTACTGCGGCACCGATGCCCTGGCGCTCGGAACATTAAACCAATGTCTAGGCTGCATATTGACGGTAATGGGAAAAGTTCGGGCTTTCGGTATCTGACTTTGCGCGGGGGTGCGTCGATCAATCAATCGGACTCCGCAGATCCCGCTGAACCTCCCGCATAATAACCCTTTCTTTCTTGTTCTGACTTTTTCCTTCCGTTCGTCCAACGATTTCTCATCGATGTTTTAAAGTTTTTCATTACACAATTGCGGCAGAACTGTGTAAAGATGATTTGAGTATCTCGATAGTGTGAGGATAGCTTAATCAAAATGCTTGTATGCAACATGATAAAATGTAATGATTTTTTTATTAATATAGTTTTGTTTGTTGCATAATTTTATTGAAATAAATGCGCAATTAATTTTATGCGTTAATAAGTACAAAAATGAAAATGTAACTTAGTTTTTTTAATTATATTATTACAGAAATAGTACAAAAATTAATGTAAAAATTATTAGAGAATATGGTTTAAATTTTCATTTGATAAATTCTTTAAATTAGCGGATGACGTTACAAAACGTATGAAAAATGTTAATGTTCGTCAAGAAAAATGTTAACCTTGTTGCGCTATGTTTCCTCTACTATGAGAGGTTTAACCAGTCGGAAGTCTTTCGACCGGCAGGTATGCGGGGGTGTTTTCGGAGTCTCGGCGAGTTTTCGAGGATTACCTTATCTACGGAGTCTCACTCGCTCGCGCCAATTCCGAAACGAAATCCATGGCGATCCATATACCGAGGCGTTTACGCGGCGATTTAGCTCGGAGAGGACGATCCTTTCGCGGGCCACGGCTAAGTCCGAAGGGTAGTTATTATGCGATATACGGACTATCAGGGTGCGCATCCACCACCCTCCTTCACGCTTTCTGTGAGAGTGATTCGATGGTTGCTATATCGACCTGTCACGCATTGTAATTCGCGGCGTTTCACAGGAGAATCACAAGTTGTCAACTGTTGTCGATAGTACAAAAGATCTCTTCTAAAAGGCTTTTAAATAGAGTAGATTAATTTTATCTTTTTTAGCAAAAATCGTAGAGAATCTATCACTTATTGAATAGATTTTATCGTATATGTCGAATATATTTAATTGCATTTATTTAGTATACTAACTTTATATGACTATATTTGTAAATTAAGATTATTATGTGAGTCGTAAGCTCACTTATTGTTAGATTAAAGAGAACAAATGAAAGACGATCGATAGTTTGTTTTTTATTTCGCGAATCAGAATTTTGAAATCGAAAATCCGAAGTTATTTTAAATTTACAAGCTCTTAGCCAAGTATATAGGACATTAAATTATTAGGTGTTGGAATTAATTCGTAGCGTTTTTTAATGAAAGAATGTTATTTATTTCACATGAGCATTAAAAAATACATTAATGAAAGTACTTCCCATCACTTGTAAAACGCTACGAATTAATTCCAACACCTAATATTTTTCGTATTTTGTTATATTATCTTTTTTAATATCTTTATTTTTAGAATATTTACAATAACTCATTTACTAATTATATATATATTACTATGTTTTCCTTAATTCTTTAATAATTAAATCTTTATAATATAAATCTACATTACATAAACTGCTAAAAAGAATATTTAAAATATAGCTCTTTTATATTAAAAAGAAATATTTTTTTTGAAATTTGATTTTGACATCCGTTTATATCTTATTTTTGTAATTAATCGTAGTTACGGATTTCGTTAATAATAACTAAACTATTTATACGATACTAAAAAATTTAGAGCAACATACGATATCAATAATTCTTCCTTTATTAGATAATTATTTAAATAGGTGTTCCTATAGTATTTCAAAGAAAAGAAATGCGAAAGACACGAATAATCCAATCGTATCTTTTGCATTTTTATTAAGAATAATTATACTGTACATTGATTTATTTACATTGATGATACACATTGTCATTCCTATTCTGCGCATTTTTTTTCTTTGAAATATTAGAAACACTTTGTTATAAAAGGTCTTTTTTCTTTTTTTAAATACATAACTTTATAAACACTTTCCAAAGATGTTAAAATATATGTATGTAAAAATCATTTAATAATTTTTCTATGCTTTGTAAAAATAACAAAAATTAAACTGGGATGTGAATGATCCATCTTATGTAGTAAAAGACCGGAAAATTATCTCGTATCTTAAGGATTAATCGTACAAGGCTGTAGAACGCATTATTAAACAAATTGAATAATAAGAGCATGACAAGAACAAAACGTAATAATATCATAAGATATACTTTTTCAAAGAAATCGCGATTATTGCGACTCTTGGCAAGTGTTACGATACGTAATATATTACAACGGTGGTTTAGAAACGAAATTAGCACGTGGTGAGCGACAGTGAGTTCCCACGTGTATCATCACGTAATTCTTTTCCAAGGATAACGACCCGTACTTTCCTTGGCGGCGAGCGAGAAGTGACGGAAAAGGGGATTCCCCTGTACCTGATGCAATTAACTCGCTATTAACGGAGCAGACGTTGAGCAGGAGGCCCGCCGTTACGAAAGTATAGCCCGCTGTACGTGATTAAAGCGGGAATTCGTTAGGGGCACATCGGCATGGCCGCGTCGATAAGATTAATTGATAAATGGCTGAATCGATCGGCGCGGTTGTAGTTTCGTTACGGCGACTCGGCGGCGGTGCCGATCGGCTAGCAAGATAAATATCTCGTCACGATGCGGTAACTATGTAATCGGGTTAATTTGGGTACATACATAACTTCGCGTAGCGTGAGATATGTGAAATTACCATTATTGCGTATATATTGGTCCATTAACATTTTGTCTTCTATGATAAGTCTTTGTAAAAGACTATGCCGAAAAGGTCAAAGGAGAATAATCTCCTCTTTTTTTATTCTTCTTTTATGATCCTTTTCTTCTCTCTCATTTTTAATCTCTTGCGATTTTTTAAAATCTTTTTTTGTTGATATAAAAGTGTCGAGGTGATTGTTATGTAATCATTAATGAGTTTTTTAAATAAACAACTTTAATTTATTATATTATTTTTTATTTACATTTAATTAACGTTTATGTACACTTATCAAAACTTTTATCGTTTTATAATGGATAAGAGTTGCCAAGCAAGCTAAGATTAAGGTCACATTTTGAATTATTTAAACTCTACCACAGTTTAGACATTAACAGCTTGACATTAATTAACTTTGTGCTTTCATAATTTCGCTTCCATCTTATTCTTATACTTCCAGTAACGATATTTTACTTTTAATCAATATCAGCTACTGCGATATAACTATGAGATATATTCATCTACATAACGTTGATTACAAGTAAGTACTTTTTTCATTTGCTTTAAATATTAAATAATTACATCGTACGTATTTGCGTAACGGATACATAGTTCGTACATAGTTAAACAATTTGTGTTAAATTTAACGTGTTTTAAACGACTTAAATTTTTGTATTAATGTAATACAAGAATTTGAATAGAAGATGAATATATTAGAAAATAACTAAATAATTAATATTACGTAAAAAATTAACGTAAAAAGTACATAAAAGATATATTTTATTTTTTTATCTAAGAATTTATGTTTTAAAACATTTTATTTTTACGTTACTTATTTACTTACTCATAAATTTTTTTATTTTGACATTAAGAAATGTTGAATATCAATTCACGGAATATTTAAATAACGTAATTACATTATATTAAATCGACACTCGAATACGTTAAAAATTTAATATAAAATTTTAATAAGATGAAGACAGGAGAGGAGCGAAAGGAGGAGAGGAGAGGAATACAAAATATATACAAAAGTTTCTAATACAAAATATATACAAAATGGCATTATTACGCATATGTTACTATCGCGATAATATGTATGTTCGTATAAAGTACAAAATTTTGATAACAAGATTTCTCACGTATTTCACAGCATGCGATGAACTCATACGCTGATAAAAGACTTGTGCGCTTTTCTGGAAAAAAATCCGAGCAAACGTTTTTTACGGACGATGCATTTTTATACAGATTGTCATTAATTCGTGAGGAAGCGTTGCGACATTTCCGCGAAACATCAAGGAAAACGTGCGTTAACATGAGATCAAGTAAATAAACCATGTAGACAGAAGCATCAAACGACTTCTCGCCGCTATGGATGAGACATCCCGCCGATGGTGGGGCAAAAAGTGACGACGAGGGCAAGGCAAATGTGTACAGTCTGTGTGCGTAGGTTCATCACGATTCATATGTTCGAACAGCCATGCTATTCCGATGACGCTGCCGTTTGGTGAACGAGATGAAGAATTATAAGATGATATTCAGGTTGATCCCGCGCGAGGAGAGAATTATCATTTCGGAATTATAACAGTATAGTGACAGGTTGGTACCACACCCGGATGATGCAATTTGTCCGATTACTACTTCTTGCGTTCAAGTAAAAGGAATGTTAGAAAGTATCTATATAGTGTATATATTCAGCTGTATAAAACATATACGATAATGTTGTGTGTAGTTTGCATTCATTCGTCTAGATTTGTGTTTAGCAATTAGTTGCTTTGACAACTAATTAACATTTATCATAAATGTATAAAAGATATCTATATATAAAACGGTCGAGGATATTGGGTTCTTAGTTTAACTTTTTTAACATTGGATCGTTATTGAGTTGATAATACAATTTATCGTATTGCAAAAGTCACTTGGAGAAGCACCTTGTCGTATGATCACGTCAGTTTCGATTAAAGATTGTGTCGCAGTCCATTGGATGAATCATAATAATTACGACAGATCAATCCGCACTCTCTGAGTATTGTTTGAAGAATTGCGAGAGCTGAAGACGCTGAAGAGGCGTCATCCGCGCGAGTCTATCACTGCCAAGCAGACAGTAAGAAGTTGCGGCGCGAGGTGTAAAGAGGGAAGGCAGGGCATTCATACGGCACTGTCACACTCGGCGAACGCAGAAAACGTGAGTGAGTGAGACCGACGAAGGCAGCGGACCATGGCGATTCGTGGGAGGAGGTTAAAGTCCGCTTTACAGCGAATTCTGCGCCTCATCAGCATCGTCGATCGACCGTTTTCCGTTCGCAATCAAACAAACGGCTGGAAGTTAAATGAGAACGTTGTACGCAATTGCGATCGCTGCGTGCAAATTTTAATCATTGTTAGCAACAAGTTAGTCTAAATCTCAGTTTTTATGAATGTAATATTCATAATATATTAGAAATTGAGATTATATAATATATTAGATATTTATATAAAAATATCGGAAGAATGCCATGCCTGACACTTAATTTTTTTTTTAGGATTGTCGCACAAAGTTAATATTGATTAATTTGACATTAAATCATTTTAATGTGTTAAATATTACATATACCATATTAATTCATTTCTAGATGATATGTGACACTAATAAACGGTGAATATTACGGGAGATAAAATATGCAAAATAATATTCTTATAATAATGTTCTTATAATAATGTTCTATTCTGTACAAAATGATGCGGAAATGATTAACAAAATGTAAAAATAAATAATATATTATATTTGTGAGATAAAAATAATAATTATAATTAAAAAAAAATTAATATTGTCGAACTAAACAGAGCGCGAATCGTAAAAATTAAAATAATTGTTTGAAACAGAAAAGTTACGCTCCACTTAATGACGATCATTTTAACGATCTTGGGACGTTGGATAATTAATTTTATTAGACCGTTTCATATTATATCGCTCATTTTGCTTCGATAATAAATGATAGATCGTCTTACATATTTCTAATTACAATCACTGTCCATGAAGATCTCAACCGGTCAATTATTGTTTTACGATTTTTACTTTTCCGAATACGACTTTAAAAAGAAACTTTATTTATTGATATAAAAAGATTTTCTGATTGTCTTGTCTTACTTTCCTTGACCGAAAACACCGAGATATATTTCGCTGATATCAAGGACTTATCTGCACACACAACAACGATCCCGAATCTTATCGCATCAATAGAAATCACGCAAACGTATTACATAAACAGTATAGCCGTAAACAATTAGAATATTGGCAATTTGCGTATGTTAAACGACTCTTTCGTCATGCGCTGCTTTAATGAATACTCGCATAATTTCTACCGCTGTTGCAATCTCAATAAATGCCGGCGAGCGCGATGGACGCCTCTCTTATACCGATGATGATCTATTAATATCATTGATAACTCTCACATTAGGCTCATAGATGTAAACAACATGTTTCATATGTTGTCAACTTGATAATAATATAAGCGCACGCATCGGCACGCGCCGCGTCGCTTCAAGTGACTTCAGCCTTCAAGCCATGAGCACTCAATGAGTTTGAAGGAAATTATTTTCATCACGCAAACTTAACCATCGCTAGTCGAACGTGAGAAGCATTTTCTAAGACTAAAATGCATATTTTATTGGTTAGACAGGGTAGATCAACTTAGATAACAAATATTTTAGATAATTCAGATCAATTATTGAATCGTGTTATATTTTGTATTGATTATTGAGTTATTATTATTTTACCGATTCACTTATATTACACAGAAAAATATAATAATCGGATATTAAATCGGATAATTGAGCAAGATTGTATTACGTAAATTAGTATTGCTTGAAACATGTACTAAATTTAAGCACAATTTTTTATTTTTAAATTAAGTATGTAAAAGTAAACAAACAAAAAATACGTATAATTTATGTATATGTTAAACATGTTATTTAGTAATCATATGTGCATGTTTAATTGGTAACAAACAAGCTTATAATTCAAACCTAAGTTTAAGATTAGAATAACAAATGTATTTTATAATTTGAAAATAGATATTTTTCTCATATATTTTTATTAAATGATCAGATGATATTTTATTTATTTCCAGTTTTAATTTTTATTAATTATATTGCAATAATTGTTACATTAAACAATTCAATGCTTTCTACTTTGTAGTGAGCATGAAAATGAACGCTAGCAAAATCTTCAATTTCTCAAACTCAATACTCTACTCTTAAAATTAAATTTTTTTTATTTTGTGTAAAATTAAGGAATAAATTCTGTTTGTATGAGCAATAATGCATAGAAAGAACGACTCTGTTAAAGTATCTAAGAATTCAGCTAAACAAAGATTTAAAAATAATTTTGTTCAGGATCAAAATAATTACGTGAAAATCTCAAGCATAACGAAAAAGTTTTTAACGTAAAAATTTTTGACCATCTTGCGATCAATTTGTACGTCCTACATATTTTGATAATTTAACAAAATTATTTTTAGATCTGTATCTAGCTAAATTTTTAGATACTTCAGCAAAACCGTTCTTTCCATATGTATTTATTTGCTTTGTTGTGCGTATGAAAGTCTGTCAAAAAGAAGTCGCACGATAGAAGTTGTCTCGCGTAGTCTGTAACCACTGCGAGGTCGACGTACGTAACTACTTGTTAATTGCCATAACTATTGTAAAGGACTGCACTGTGACTTTATCTACTTGTCGTCCAGTAATTATAAACTTTGCAATAACGCATCTTGACATCGTTTGCGCTCGTGACATACACACATCGTATATATATTTCAATTGGGACGTTGCTTCATTAATACTATTTCATTTGTATTACGATATCACTTGATTAAAAACACGCATGAAATGAATATTTCAATTGCAAAAACTTAAAATTGATATACAAACCTAAGTGAATATTCGAGAAAGCATTCGACTTGGCTTCTTAAACAGATAACTTTTAATGAATCAGCTTTCTGGATAAAAATCGTTAATAAAACAAGCAACATGTATTGTTCGTAATTACTTTTATGTTTCACGGTTCTTTATTATTATATTTAAGTGTTTTGCAAATCACCGTTACATTTTCGTAGATACAGTAGTAAGTATACAAAGTAATGTATAATTCATGTACACAGTATCCATAGAAATGTAAACGGCGAACATACTAAATATCTAAATAACATAAAAAGTTGTGAAACGTAGAAATAATTACGGACATTCGCTCAATTTCATTATATGTATTATTAATGAATAATTAATGAGTAAAGTACATAGCAAAGAAAATTATTCTTAGAGAGATAGAATAACAACTAATAAGTTTGGCATAAAAAAATTAACGAATGCAGTTGTTTTATTTGCGAAGTTAACTACGTCTAACCTTGCCTATGTAGGTCATATCTATTGGCTGACATTCTGTATATATTCCGATATATTCCGCGAAATAAACAACAAATGCTGAACGGTCGGAATTGATAAATCAGTTTTTATATTATATTATCATCACTTGGAAGTTTCAAGAATAAAACTTATATCATGTTATATTTTCAGTAGACAGATTAAAATACTCCTTGCAACTTTGTGCGTCACAAGATAGAAAAATGATGACTACTTTAGAATCTGACATAGAATTATAGATAATGCCGCTCTTCAACAGTAAAGAATCTATAGTGGAAGACAGAATATAAATTTCATTAGTCACTTCTTTTCAATCGGTCTGAAATCAAATATTATCGTCGGATGGAATTTAAGCCTCAACACATTGCGATAAAAGGTTCTAGACATCATGTCATTATTGTACGGTCCTAGAACTTTGTCTCTGAAGACACGTACCTCAGAAGATTATCTAATTAATGATTCAAACGGAGATCGCGTGCAACTTCTCATTAAGTTACACTCATTTTTCGATATACCGATAATTTTATCAGCACAGCAGTGTAGAACGGGCTTTATTGGGCGTCGCGAGTACTCGCGTCGCGACAGAAAAGGAGAGAGTGAGAGAGAGAGAGAGAGAGAGAGGAGCAAGACCGTCAATGACACTGACGAAGAAGGAGAATGATAGGATGAGGAGAGGGAACTGTGCGGTGCCAGGCCGCAAGAGGGAAGGGAGCCGCGGACCAGCGCGGCTCGGGAGGGGGCGGAAAACGCGTAAACAGAGAGTCAACATGTAAACAGGCCACTCGCGAGACAAACAACGTGGGGGCCGCGGGCTGTTCGCCGCCGAACGAGGCAGGCAGGCAGGCAGGCAGGAGGCAGGAGTCAGGCAGCCAGGCAGACAGGCAAGCAGGCTCGTGTACGTTCGCTTCGTCGCTGCGCGCTCCGTTTTCCGTGCGCGTCCGCTTCGACGCGACCAGTCGGAGTATAAACGCATCGCGTCTCTCCGCGTGTTCGACTTATCAAATCGCGCGCGCCGCGCTCCGCGAGCGGGGAGCCGCCGGACGATACGATTGTACCTGCGCCGGGTTCTTCGTAGCGGTCCTTCGTACGGCTGCGGCCTCTGCCTCTGTCTCTGCCTCTGCCTCTGCCTCTGCGCCGGCGGTGGCGGCGGCGGCGGCGGCGGTATACGAAAACCCGCCGAAATTCGGAAGCGAGAGATAGAGAGAGAGAGAGAGAGAGAGAGAGAGAGAGATAGAGAGACCGGATCGGAGCCGTTCGGCGCGACACGGCGCGACGGATTCGCTTCGGCCGGTTTCGTTAGTGTCGTGAAAAAGAAAGGAAAAATGAGAGGGGGAAGAGGAAGAATGAGAAAGAAAGAAGAACGGTGCTCTTGTTGATAAAATATTGTTATAACGCCATACACACATGTGAATTTTTGGTGCCGTGATGAAAACATCAACATGCGCCACAGACGTGTCGAAACAGTTAATTCGTTGTATTGTTAATTAGATCATGTGCATGAATTAATGACTCGTTTGCTTAATTAATCATTCTGTGAAGATAATGGCATGAGTGTCAGTGCGGTAACAACTTTGTGACAACAGTGTAATCCAAGCAAGGTTATAAAAAAAAAAACATATGCAATTGGATATCGTCGAAAAGTGAGATATTTCAACCAATTTGTTCCAGTCAAAAGTAAACCGTGATGACTCGTTTACATCAGAATGTACGCGCAATAATGAGTAATCGTAGGCCAGTTTAAAGCAGACGTCTTTAGTGATTTAAAGAGTATTTCTTCTCGATATACGTTTAGTTCCTGTTAACTAGCATTTTGCTCGTTTATATAATACGCACTTATACCTGATGCAATCTTTTTACGCCAATAGTTATTTTAACTGATTTTAAATAATAAGAAAAATGATTCTAATGTCAAATCATTAGTCATTGAAACAAATTTTAAACTAATAAGTTGTAAAAAATTTGTAATCATCATCTTACAGCTTTTCAATCTATGAGAAATCATTGAATTACTGGACATAATTTTTGATACGAGCGGATATTAATCTTTAGGCTGTAATATTGTTGTAACACAAAATTGTTGAATAACGAAAATCGCAACATGTTAACGAAGTGCGTAATAACGTGAAGAGGGAAGGATTCGCTAACGAGCAATAGATAAATTTACAATTATTTAGTCAGTGCGTCAGTAACGCGTTGTTGCGTTACTCGTCGTTTGTGTGCGGGAAGAGTGATTGCATAGTGACGAGGAATACATTTCCACAAGAGTTCTCTGAGAGATGCAGACTTTCCGGCGGAAATACGTTTCAGTTAAATCGGTAAGTGTATTTTATACAAATCATCATTTCGATGATTCGGCTAGTTACAATTCATTATTCGAAAAATCTAGTAGACGTCAGTATATAGGGTGCGTCACCAAAATCCGAACAAATCGAACAATTTCTTTAAACAAAATGTTTTTAATGAAAAATTAAAAATTACAAAAAATCCTTTTACATTCGGGGGATCCCTGTAGAGGGATCATTCGACAATTATTCGATACATCCCCCATTAGCTTGAATGAGCCTCTAGTCTCGATCTGAAGCGTTCGCATGCTGTAATGTAGCGCTGTCCATGCCGATGAATGCTGCCTCAATAGCGATCCTTAATGACGTCACATTGGGATGCTGAGATTTGTTTGTGATCCTTTCAACTACGCTCCATACGTAGTAGTCCAAGGAGATTTAAATCTGGACTGTTGGGAGACTAGAATGGGAGCCGAAGTAAATAACTCTTTGCCTGGCAGCCTCAAAGAGCATCTTTCATATCTTTATGTGTACGAAAGTATCGAAAGTCCTTCTCGACAATTCGACGCATTTTTGGTTCGCTTACACCAACAATCGATGCTAATTTTCGCAACGATTGCTCTGGGTCATCCGAAATCAGCGTTTGAACTTTTTCAACGACTGCGGGGATCTTCGCGATGCGTTCTTTCAAGTGATTCTTCCTCGCTGGCATACTGGAATCTTCATTAGATTGTTCTAAAGTCGTATATTTTGTCATAAACGGTTGATCTCGGGTATCGAAAGAACCGAATTATTTCCGTTGCTGAGCACCCAGCGCGAAGACCTTCGATAATCACGGCTCTTCGATTATACTCCGCACTTGGTTTCAACATCGCGGCCATTTTGAGAATATATTTACTAGAAGCATCAGGCTTTCTCGGACTCCAACAACAACCTCTGGCGGAGGTACAATATAGGTGGAAAATTTAAATTGAGATTTGTCCAGATTTTGGTGACGCACCCTGTATATGTGTATACATATATTAACTCTGATAATTACTATTAATTACACGCTCTTGTAGATCTCGCTTAGAACGTTAATATTAACGCTGACGTTTTGAATTGAGAAATTCAGTGCTGACTGACCGAATATTAACTATTGTTGATGCTAAAGGTAATTTCTCTTGTTACGTACACACATGTTGCCGAATAGCCTGCTAATGGTAGTTAATGCCAAAAGGTTATGATCAGCTTACATGTTTTGATCGATCGATTTTGTTGACGAATGTTGCCACAGCATGAAATTTTGCGCGTGATACATTTTGCCAAAAAATTTTACGAATCGTTTCATTTTAAATCGTGATTATTACTGGGCAAATATATTAAAAATAGCGTATTGTAAATTTTTTAATAAAGTTTTTGGTTAATTACATTTAGAAAAAAAAATTGAAATATTATTTATCACGCTATGACTTTTGTTTATGATAATCAGTGCTGTGATATTCTTCTTATATACTGAAAATGCTACAATGTAATTTAATATCTCCTTACGGGCCAAGATAATTGATAAGTTATCTAAAGCGGTTCACAGTGTAACCGCTACAAGCAGAAAAACGTAGTATTTGCTTCCGGTTTAAATGTCAATAAAACATATAAAGGCCATGATTTCACGAACCTTGCTCTTTTACGTCAAGTACTTTATAGTTGAATGTAATCGTTCCGAAATTTACGATACGTATCGAACGCACATTGTGTAGTGTGTGGCATCCGTAATTTTGTTATCGACAATTATTATGGCACGAGGAAATCAGAAACGACAGTTTCTGGGAACGTCCCGGGATTGTTCCGGCGACGACAAAATGTCGAGAAAATGGAAATCGCTGTTAACGTGACGAAGTAACCTAACGGAGGAATTATTCGCGCATATTGGCGGCCACTTGCATGAATCATTATCTTCTTGCAGCAAGTCGTGTGAGTGAACAATCGTTACCCGCGGCTTTTATTAAGATTTATGAGACGCTATATACGCACACGTTCTCTAATTGCTCGCTCGCGCGAGCGCCTTTTAAGAAAACTGCTCGGCACGTCCATTACCCACTCATTATCATGACTACGTTGCGCTCATAAATCGTCGATCCTGCAAACACCTTTCCGGGTATTCCAAATTTAAGAGCGGCCAATTAATTATCTGCCCAGAGGCAGTCTTTGACCATCGCCTATTCGTCTGCCAATTCGAACCGTCCGATTCGTGCGAACCTCCGGTATCGTGTCACGTTGCACCGTCTAAACTAGAGCACGGGAAGAAAGTGTCGAATGGAACAGAAATATTATTCTCAGATAAGAACTGAGAATCTGACTAATGCAACTCAGCTATTTGTTTCTTAGGAGCAATCGCAAAAGCGATAGAGGTCGATAATATGATAGCTCGCTCTTTTTTTTATAACTCAAGCAAATTAATATAAACTTAATTCTTTGAATTTTTTTATATAATCTCGTGAAACATGTCAGATTGCATTGCGCTGAATCTTGTAATTATTTATTTATTTGCTAAAGAAGTTAAAATTGAAAATTTTGTTTCGAGGTTTCTTAAATTCATTGCTCCTAAAATTCTGATATTTAAAGTTGCGATTCGCGTATTTATTCATGCATTATTGTATTATTAATACGATCATGGTAAGATTTGACGAAAAGTTCTTCTGAGTTAACAAATAATCATTATTATTATTTCTAAACTAATAATTGTGTTAATTAAAATATTACGTCACAATCTTAGAAGAGTCATTTACTATGATTATACTTTTAGCGGTACTAGAATAGACGTATTCCGTGTTCTCGCGCCGTGTATGGAAACTAGAATGCAGCAACACGTGGAACATGTGCGTACGCACGTGCACAATGTATGACAGTTTAATCAATTGAAGTTCGATGGACGTTGTCGACAATTTCATTCGAGAGTAGAAGAAACGTTTAATTGGTTGGTTCGGAAAGAACCTCCTTTAAAAGTCTTCAATCATTATTTCCTTGTCTCTTCTATAAGAAAATATACGTTTAAGTTAACACATGAGTCAAAGGTTGAACGCGATTGTGAAATCTTTGCATTGAGCGAAGAATTTTTTGCATAGAAATTATTGCGTAAGTTAAATTAAGCCTAATGTTAGTTGTGACAGTGAAAATCGATTATATAATTGGATAATGTATAGCAATTATAGTTTTACGTAGTCAAGAGCAGTTAATTTGAAGTAGAACAAAGTGATTGCAAACAAGTACTTTACAATAAATGAATTGTTTTTCTCCTCGAGCATTTTCTTTAGACTAAAATAATTGACCGTAACAACTCTGTAGACTTCATCAATATTAGTAGAATGAGTAATAAAATCGGTGTAAATAAATTATAATAGTTCCGACTACGTTTTTAATTCGAGCACGTCGAGTAAGAAAAAATAACGAGTAAGGAAAAAAATATTTAATACGAGGAAACAAAGGAAAAATTGAAAGAATTGGAATACCACGTAGACAAGCGTCATTATACAATAGATTTATACAGCGGACGGTATATAAGCTACGCTTATTGTGGCATTAAAAGATTCGAAAACTCGCGCACACCTGCCCTTCTTCACGTTATATTGATGTTTAATAAACTATTGCGGGGCTGTTTAATAACGTTTTAACTATCGATCTCGCCGCGTCAGCCGGATCGATCTCCGGCAAGAATTCGATTCAAGCGCAATAGGAGAAAACGTTTAATTGGATCGGTCGTCGATTTGATCTCGTTGATCGAATCTGAACAGTTTAACGATTCGTGCCAGACGATTAATCGGTGAAATTCGTGCCTGCAGTTTTGTCTGGAAACGCGGAGCCCGCAAATTGTTCGTAATTATTTATTGTACCAACGTCCATACACAGGGTCAAACATTCAAACGTCAAATTAAAACTGTTACTTTTCAATCGTGATCAATCTTTGTGAAAGACAGTTATTGTTCGTTGGGAATGATTCAAACGGATTAACACATTAGCGCTAAATAATAAATATTAGGGAAGGAAAAGCAAAGTATCCATCTTCGCGAATTATATTGTCACGCTTATGATTAATTGCATAATTATCTCTAATGAATATACGGATTTTTTGTTCTGCTGTTGTTTCAATTACTGAAAATCGATGTAAAATAAACACTTTACTGCTCCTATAGTAATTTATCTAACAAGACAAGTTTGCTTATATTTAAATTATATATAATTATATAATAAAATTATATAATAAAATAATATATATAATATTAAAATAAATATTGAGAATAAATTATATTTCAAGTAAAATTAAAAAAAAAACAATTTTTTAGTTGATTTATTATTACAGATTATTAAAATTTCATATTAAATTGTCGTTAACTATGTAGAAAACTTATTGCGTCTCGTAATGACGCGCGTAAAGTCAGAATTGCCATAAAGATACTTTAGACGATAAGTATTAAAACGACAGCGCCGATAATAATTTTCAAATAAACAAACGCAGGTAAAGTGTTCAAACGTATGATTCCCCGGTGTTAACAGAAGACTAAGATTATTTAAAGTGGGTTTCCATTAGTTACTCCAACGTTACGATCGTTTTATAGCTGAAGATAAGAAGTTAATCTTATTTTGTTTATAGCCACGCGTCATGTAATTTTTTACGGCGGAGTTCGTATTGCCTTAGGATAATATCATGTCTTGGAATAATAACGTGGAATTTTCTGTACTATGAAAATTAAATTAAATATAATAAATTGTGCCTGTTGTGTAACAAATAAAAGTATACTAAACTTTTTCTATTAATTTTCGAGTAATAACTTCGAATAATGCACAGAAATAATATTTTCAATGAACTTCTGATACTTGAATGAACTAGAGCGGGTTTTCCCCGCTTTTTCAACCTTGCATTGTCATGCTACCTCATACATACGTTGCTCAGTCTGTACTTTTAAACCTTCGCGGGGAGTAGGATGCATTAAAAAGTGTTTGCGAGTAGCAGCGAGTAAACAGATGGTTATTTATAACCAAGCTGTGCGTCAACTATAAGTAAGGTGAAGCGAATAACGGGGAAAACCGCGAGACTGCGCCGTGCATTCAAAACTCTGTCACGGAGTTGAGGAATTGCCGTCGTTTCTCGCAATTATTTCTTGAATTAGCTGGATTGCGGAATGATTGGGCCCATTCGCATGCAAAATAAAATTGCTTCCATCATACATACGGAGCGTTTCGTACGCGTTCATCTTGCTGGTTCCCGTTAAACTTCATTACTTTCTTACCTCGATAAGTATCAAGCATTAGCTCACAATACATGAAATGTAGGAATTTGTTTCCTGTTGAAATTATGTTGCACCGTTCACTGAAGAAGATCTGTGTCTTGCTCTTCGCGTATTTTATAATCGATGCATCAAAGCACATTATTTTACCGTAACATTAGATTCGTAACCTTGTTGGAATTCTAAAAATCGTATGTGCAATCTGTGGAATTAAAGATTGTTTTTGAATTCTTTAACTTATATAATAATTTTTTAGCTACTCTCTTAACTAATTAAATTTTCATTTTTTTTCTACTATAAATTCTTTAATTTACTTGAAGAAATTAAGTTGTATAATATTGTATATCTTAAATAAATAAGTAAAATTACCTTTTAATATTTCGTCACTCACTGATATAGCTCGTTAATGAACATTGTAAATATTGTACTCGCAAAGCTTGAATTTTTTTAATTATTTCCTTTTTATGAGATCAACTTATATAATTATTGACATAAAAAATTCTGATAGAATATTTTGAACCAACTGTTGCGAATGTAACAGAAAAAAAAATTTTATCATTCAATGTGATATCTAAGAAAATAGTTATGGAATTTTGTTAGACTATTGAAATAATTATAGGATACTCAAGCTAGTTGCCCGAATTAGAATATCAAAACTTTTTACAGAATTATTCATCATTGTTCAAATTTAATTATTTTGATGGGGGGGAGGGGAGGCAGTCAACAAAGTTATTTTAGCTGTATTTATCTAAATTTATCGATATCTCAAAACCATTCTTTCCATGTAATGAAACAATTATCATCTTTGGTCAATATCGAATGTATGTCAAGAAATATATTGTAAAATTATACGTAATAATGTACATCACAATAATGGCTTTAAGCAAAAGTACTATAAACGGAAAATAGCTGTATGCAATGCCAAGATTGCAAGAAGGTAATAAAGTTATAAGGATAAATTTAAACGCGCGAATAGGAATGAAAGATGACATGAAGATATTCGAGTAAGCCATTGACGCACACAAGACATTATAATCGTTGAACGACCGCAAAAACTTTCTTCAATGCCGCAATTGCTGCAACATGTCGGCATTTTGCATCTTTCTGCAATACTGCGTCAGCTGCAAGTGCATTTACCAGTGTAACAAATTTGCTAAATTACCATCTTGAATTGTTTGCTGAGAACGGAGGTATACGTTGCTGTTAGTTGCCATATAACGTTCTACGTTGTTACTAATGACAGTAATAAAATTTAAAAACGTCGACGACACATCAGACTTACGCTTTCATGTCTATCTTACTTTGTATTCCTGCGTGTATTATTACGCGTTGTAGGTGGACGTAACAAATTAAAAGATCGAATCTTTTATTTGTTAAAAGAAATGTTAATATCTTACCCTTCCTTCGGAAGTGTCACAACTCACAAAATGTGATTTTCGAATTATTATCGTGAATATGTAAAGATTAAGTAAAGATTATTTTATCAATTATTAAAAGTAAATTAATTTGACTTGTGTTTGTTCGGTAAATAGCACATGTGTCGTTCTTAAGGTTTTCAAAGAGATCATAATATTTTCTACAAGAATGACACATTTTAAATCGTTTTTGTAAATAAAAAAAGAGAGAAAACAGTTTAGAGTTGAAACAGTTTAGATGATCGAAGTTTGAAGAAGAAATTGTTTTATTTCGAATTTAATCATTTTAGCTGATCACAAAATAAATATAAAGTGTTGATGAATTATTCCGAATTTCTTATAATATAACTTTATAGAATATTAATTAAAACCGTCACAACTTAAAAAGAATTAAAGGGAGTTTGTGAAGATTATGCAACGAAAGTGACAAATGTGACGTTTGATTATATATTTAAGAATATATTCTTTTCACGGATATGATTTGATTAGTCAATAATTTTCTGTCAAGTTGAGAAATAGTTTTCTGAAAATTGCAATTTTTCAAATTGTGTCACTTCTGAATTAAGAGAACTGTATGTAATTACTTGTAAGAATAATGTATATGTTATTAACTATTAGCGATAATGCGCAAGAAGTTACGAGACATTAAATATAATGGATGTCTGCGTCTTCAAGCTTGATTCATTATCTTGCACCTTATCTGACGCAAATTAATTTTATTAAACACTTTACGTATATTGCTACATAATCTTACTCTTCAATAAATATAATCTCCATTGAAAAGCTCGCGGTAAAACGTAGAGGAAGGTTAATACTGCATGAAACCTCAATATGTCCTGTTTAACGGCAACTTCCATGTCGCACGTCAAGAGACACGTTTATGCAAATTCGACGGGAGGTATTGTCGCTCAGTAAAGAGTAAAAAAAAAAAATGCACGCATCAGCCAGACAAAAGCCGTTGCAACGACAACGGCGCAAACAGCATCGGGCAAACAACTGATACAGGCGGAATAAAGAGAGACGGTCGTTTAAAGATTTCATTGAACTGCCACGATAATGGACGGCGCATACACACAGGCCCGGCGGCGGCGGCAGCGGCGGCGCGCCACGCCATGCCATGCGGTTCGTATTATCAAAAGAAACTATTGTCGGGCTGTTGTTAACAATGCGTTGTTATTAAAGCGTGTCCCTGCGACAGCGCGCGGATATACTTCGCGCCGCGTCGATTCTGCCGGGAAATCGCGCGCCCGGGATTCAGACGCGTGTTCTCTCTTTCGCGCCACGGTTCGTTTTCCACGGTTGACCTTGACTTGACCTTGCTCTCAGCTGGCGGTTCGGCCGCGCGCGGGAATCAGCTGTGCGAAACTCACGAATGGCACCTGCGGCTAGCCGCGATCTCTCGTCCCCGCGAAGGCCGCGAAAAATCGTATTTTGGCGCGTTCGATCGTAACGGCGTGATACGCGATGTTTCGCGATCGTGGGATTAGCGCAGCTGTCGGCGCTTCGTCATGCGGCAAGGCTATTTTTGTGCTAACTAGTTTGGATTAGAAATTTGACGTTTGATAGCCGGAGTACAGATAGTTACCGAATTTTCCAAGGACTATTTTCGGAGACTGATTGACACTGAATGGAATTACGTAAAATGCTATTTGTAAAGGTTCGTAGGTCTACAATTATTTTAATATTAATTAGCGAATTAACCTTTAGAAAACAGTAGTCTATTTTTAAAATTTTACAACTCTTCTTCGAGTGTGATTTGTTACATTTCATTGTGTTTCTTGCTTGAAAATATATCACTGTTTCAACGTCACGATAGTGGCTTTCCCTTTTCTGAAAAAAAGTTAATGTTACTTGTTATTATTTAATTAATACTATTAGTTATTATAGATTAGTTAATTCATTTCTCTTGGATTATCATAATGAAGAAAGCTTTGCTGATTCTTATCTTCTACATCTTCTTCATATTTCATGAAATGCACTTGATATTAAATCAAAATATTCTAGATTTTCTCTTTCATATCTTTATTTGATACATTATATATTTTATTAAAAAATATATTTTACATTCAAAATTAGCAAAATTTATAATCCATTTTTCTCTGTCGTTTTAAATTAGAATATCTCTTTATTGCTTACGCATTTTTCAATTTGCTATTTTGAATTTATTTTAAATCTATCTCTCTCGACTGTTTTATCTTTTAAATGTGTCTTTACCGTGATGCACTTCCATTCAATTAATTTAACTTTTATCCTTATTTTTGCTTTTGTAATGATAAAGCGTGAATACCCGTGATTGTTTCATTTATTGCTTGCAGGAGATGCATTTCTTAAGCATAAACATTTGATATATGATATTTCTTGTTCAACTCACTTAAAAGATTATATATTTCTAAAAATGTAAATACACAATTTCTGTCCTACATTTTACGTCTTGTCTTTTAATAGTTCGTAAATTTAAAATATGTTAAGCTATTAAATGTACCTCGAGAAATTCACAGTTATAATTAACTGTTCAAGTTTTATATCTTGAAAAAAGCATCACGCAAATATTTATGGTATGCGAGTAATTAAACGGTCGCTGCTTTCATCGTAGTATCAAAATTATTTATTGGCAACACTATCTATTACGTATATCAACGAATCATGCCACGTTGCGCGTGCCTCACATCCTCCGTAGTCGTCATTATTATCGCTTTTCTATAAATAAAATCACGCTCTCTGATAAAATCCGCGCCCAGCCATTTGAAGCGCGAGATTTACAGAGTCGCGTCGTATAAATAGCCGGCAATCGCGCCTCGGTGATGTCGGGCCTCGTGCAATTCGCACGCATTTGAACGCTTCCTTTCTCTTTTGTTTTCAATGGAGATTAATCGTTTGTTCCTGCATCGTTTCGACTCACAAACAAAGCAGGCATGCTATTCAAACTTCGAGTGGAACGACTTTCGATTTGTGTCGTCCGTTCACGCTCCCAATGCCGCTCGGCGCTCATTAATTCGTATTGCATTGCAGTAGCATTTTTTTTCACGGTATTTAGAGAGCAAGAAGTTACAGATAAATCCCACGGTGCGGTTTCTTGGCGCGAATGACGTGCATATAGTAGTGCACGGCGAGACGTTTTATGCATCTTACAAAGCGACTGTTTAGAAATCAGCTAAGTTTGCAATTTATCTCTTCGCGTGTAAATCGAAATGTGTGGTTACTGACCTTATTGCTTTCTGGACGATTACCAAAAAGAAAATTTATATGTACATTTGAAATATTCTTTTCGTTTCGAAATTATTTATATATCATAGATTAAAACAAGATAATTATTTCATTTACAAAACATTATAGCCTTGTACATTAATATATTTGTGTATTCAATGTAATGAAAAAAGCAAATGAAAATTTTTTGTACACTACATTTTTTTCTATTACTTAAATTTAATTTTACAACTATTTTTTATGTTACTGTCTTTATTTAAAAATTATTTTGAAATTAATATAAGCTTAATTGAAAATTGCACAAGTTGTCAAATAAAAAAGGCATGTAGTAAAATGCAAAAATAAATTATATGTACTTACATGTAATTATTAGATATACGTAATTCATGATAGTTGTAAATAATTATATATTGTCGCGGCAAAATTTCTATCAACCATACTTCAAAAATATCTATACTAGGTATATATGTTTCTTTTGAGTCCCGAAGACTAATATTACAATTTTTTTCACGGCAAACAATATGTTACAAAAAATCGGATTTCCTATATATAACAAGGAATATAAATGATCTAATTTTCAAAGTATCCCCAGGGCTTCAGAAACTTTTTATTTTACATTTGCCACATTCTCATCATAGAAACTAATCTGGAGAGATGTAATAGATCAATGTTCGATATTCAAAGTTCGATGACCTGAGTATTGGTATTGGTATTACCCTTGGGAATACCAACCCAATCAATAAGCTGAAAATAAAGTCATGGCGGCACAGAACTGCTTTCAAAGCTGCCATATTTTAAAAAGTTTACGAAAAAAACCTTGTGTCTCCTAATTAATATCTATTTTCTTTTTTATTTGATTATTTTATTACATTCAACTTTTTAATATGATTTTAAAGCTAGTTTAAGAGATATATTAATTTTCTTTATAACTTATACTTGAGTTTTTTTTTGCAAAATCAAAGAACATTTTTATTAAAAATTACTTTGATAGAATTAAATTGAGGATTAATATCTTAAAGTAAATAAAAAAGTTAATTGCTCTAAATTTTAAGTTAAGAAGAAGATTTATAACGGTAAAAAAATATATACATACATACATACATCAACAGTTAATATTACATATATTTTATGATTAATATTATCATTTTTTACAATAAGATTCTAATTTGCGATAATAAATTATAAATTATAAATATATTTTGTTTTATATAATAATAAATTGTATTGCGTTTTGATTATATTATATAGCGACAAAATAATCAGCTTTGCTTATTTAATTCTTATCTCGATGTTTATGAGAAGGGAGTTATCACGTAACGTTAATTGTTTACTGTCACGCATAATTTGATATTTCTATTTTTATACTTTACGATATTTATGGAATTTTATTTCATATACGTTCTTTTTCAAAATTTTTGATAACAATATCATAAGGAAAGTATTTTTTTCCCCTCTTCGGGGAACTCTTTAACAATAGTTCCCGCAACATAAACCCACGAAGTAGCAGCTCGTGCGTGTCGCAGTCGATTTTCCGGGCTTACCACGTGTCACCGACCGCCGCATTTTTCCCCAAGCTTTAAGGTAAACTCATTGTTTGCGCATACGTTCGCGCGCGCGCGTATACACATACGACATTATAAATGCGCGTGTAAGGCTATCCCGGTGTCTCTATTCAAGAAGGTATTATGAAACTCCCTCGGAAAACGTACTCCGCTTTGTTTCACCTTTTATTTTGTTCTGCTTTAACCGGATGGGAGGAACGAAACCCGGGCACACGCATAAGTACGCACACACACCATGTTGTGCCACGCACACACACACACACACACACACACACACACACACACAATCGACGACAAAAATGTCGAATCGTCGTCTCGCGTCACTTTCGCTTTCTTTTTGTCGCACGCGGAGAGTTCGATGAGAGGCACTTTATGTTGGACAAAATTCCAGCTCCGGAGTAATTCTAGTGCACGTTATAAACACGGCTTTTCAATGTTACAGCATCGATCTCGAGCCTTAATCGTGTAGTACAAACGTCCATCCTCTTAAACGATCCTTGAAACCTTAAACTCTTTAATACGTTATTACAAAGCGTCGGAAAAAGTATCACGTGTGAGTCTAAGAATCTCTTACGGAATAAATAAATCCCATTTATACGTACATACACATACAACGTTTCTTTGACATAAATGTATCTTGAAGCCATTAATTATGAGAGATAAAAGATAGCAATTATGACTTGTCGTATATACTTAAATATTTCTTTTTATAAGCGATAAAGTTTTGTCGCATAATAATATGCCTTTTTAAAACTTCAAATGTGACTTGTGATACGCGATTTTGCCTGATTGATAAGAATCTTTTTAATTATCAAGTTTCAATGTTGCGATATGATCAAATACATAAACTTTATTGCATCAGCTTGTTGTATATATGAATTTATCTTATATTAATCCGCACTGTATTATATTTTGAGTAGGCTTTTATAATTTTTTTTCATTACATGAGTCAGCGTGATGTCCGTAATATCGCATGTCTACCATTCCAGGTGTAATCTATTTGTCATAATGACGTGCACTTAATTCAACTACAAGAATTTACCGTTGTGCAACATCTCCGTTGCATTTCCAAACAAGTTTAGGCCGAGATACCTTTCATTAAAAGATACAAACTTGGTTGGGGCAAATTGGGGCAAACGACCTCTGAATCAACATTTGTATCTTTCGTACTTCTTCCGCTATTCATTTTCTCTCAGGAGCATAAGTAAGATTAATTTGCTTGTGTATATGTTTGTACAGCGTGAAATTACCTTGTCGCAGCTTCAAACGGGAAAGAACACTAAGCATTTGTTAGTGCATCAGATACTGCATTAAATCTTCCTTGAAACATGATGAATGTTGTATTAAAGAAATGAGAATATATTTTATTGTAAATATTTATAAGCCGAATATATCTTAATGTTATAATTACAATTCATTCTTAAGCAGACACAATGCGAGAGAATAGCGATAGCGATGGAAATTACACGATTTCAACCTATCATCAGAAACTGTATAATCCGTGAACGATTTCTGATAGGTTGAAATCGTGTTACTTCTATCGCTATCATCGCCATTCCTTCGCAGTGTGTCTGCTTTATCGTCTGCTTGTCTTCCACTCATCTGCTTTTACATGCGTAAGATCGAGTTTACTTTGACGCCGAGGTGATGCTGGTGCAACTACGTTTCGGAACAAATGCAGAATTAATTCGATTTTCTTGATCTCTCGGAACCGGCTCAACGTGTTTCCTTCTGGGGATTTGGAACGCTCTGCACCATCCTCGGTGACGCGTACCCACGCGCACGCATTATTTTCGAGCTCGTTGAATTGCACGTCCGACTAGCGACCGGCAATTTCAAACGAATAACTGCGTCCTGACGTGCTTCAGGTCGAGTATGCTTAACGTGCGCGCGGTGCGACTGCGTGAAAATATCGTAAACTACACGCGCCGGAATACTGGTTCGGAAATTACGTGTGTGTTCGCACGCACGCACGCACGCACGCACGCACATCGTTTCTGCTGGATAAGCGTGTATGTTCTTGCTACGTCATCTCACATGCGCGCCGATATGTTCACTCACACGCGTGTACAAAAAACAAACGTGCGTACGTATGCGTTCACTACGCGCGCAATTTCTCTTAGGATCTTTTTGTTCCGGTACACTTTCGACTCGCCTGCGAATTCATGTGTACAGCATACGTATACTTTACACAGAAGAAGATTTATGCTCGTGAAATAACACGCGCGAATTTATACATGCAAATTATGCGGACGCATAAATCCGCATTTATCGCCGCTGATCGGAAAGGTTTAATAAGCGTATTATTTGAAGGTGTCAGATCCATATGTGTACACCGCTGTTTTATATTTATATAGAGGCTTGTTAGACGTTTTAATAGCTTGTTACATAGATGAAGAGCTTTGTAAGAATTATGAGTAAAGATTTTTTTTTGTTAATATACATAATTATTCTATCTATGATGAGAGATAATTGATATTTTTTTTCTTTTATAAAAACTGGTTTTTATTTGGTAGAAACAGAATAAGAGAGTAATACTGCTATTTGTGTTAATTATGTTTTTCAAGATAATTTATGATAAATTGCAACGAATCGTCCACGATACATAATATCTAGGTCATCTCTGTAATAGATTAATTGAACAAGCTTTGGTCGTTTGTAGATTTAACTTAGTCACGCAATTATCTGAGAGGAGGATTTCCTGTTTAGGCCATGAGATTAAGTGGGTGTTCGTAGATACGCTCTATTCTCGCTAGCATTGTGTTGAATTACGCATACTCCGCCTAATACGCAGATTTAACAATTTCGTCAACTCGAGACGTGCTACACGTTCTCTTAAACACAAGATTATTTTATCACGTGGCATATCATATTATAGCGATGAGAGAGGATAAACGTGATCGACAGCATACGTTCTAATGGAGTATCGCTGAGCGAAAAAGCTGATCTTCTGTCGTAAATAACTTGCATATATACATTTTTACACACGTGCAAAAAAAAATTTATGCTGACGTCAATGATGGCTGCGCTGGACTATAAACTAATATTGTTAGTGAGAGGAATTTAATAAGATTTTTCAATGTTTGATGTTTACATAAATACACGTCGCTTAAATTTACATGCGGTGTATCAGGATATGTATGAACAAATGATTTAACATCTAAGCTCTCTCTTTCTAATGACTTACAACACGATTATGTTTTATGCAAAAACGTTTAAATCACCAGTTTTTAATGGAGATGACGCATAAGAATATTGTATTAGAATAGAGTTTTGTACAGTATAATATAAAGTAGAGAAACTGTTTTTAAAATGTTTTCATTGCAACAAGATTTTTTTATACAAGACAAATAAATTTTTTATTTATTTGCCAATCTTTGTCAAATATTGGAATAGAATCTTGAAGTTAGTTTTCAAAAATAAGATAGCAATATTTTTTCAAAAACAAGAATATTTATAAAATAACTGACATGAATTAACTTTTACGACAAGTTTTACATTTAGAATAAATTATTTGTATTTTCTATTATCACAAACTTACACAACGTCGCTTAGTTTTATTTTAAACTTTTTTAATATTGCCTAAGAATTATATTGGCAATCGTAACTAATTCTTTGAGAGGAACTAATACTTGTCCACAACCTTGCTTTAAAATACTATAAGTCGTAAGCTATAAGAAATTGACCAATCACAGTCGTTTTTTTTTTTTTCATATTCATCTGTGATTAGTCAATTTCTTAAGGCTTTACGGCTTATGGCCTCTTAAAGTAAGGTATAAATTATCGAACGTGAATTATATTTAAATAACCTTTAAATATTTTTACATATATCTATTACGAAATATATTATTTGGCAATATCGAAAAGCTAATACAATCACAAGACGTTAAGGCGATGGATTAAGGCGAGAAATCGTGTAAAATATATTCGGTGGCCGGTGTAACCCGGCACGCCGTGTTGTAAGATTACGTAAATCACGTTAAGGAGCACCTTGCCTGGAAGGAAATCCATATATTATCCTGGCCCTAATATGCCCGTACGTGCGTGCATCCCTGATGGTACCTGGCTCCTTAAGATGACGCGATATCAACCCTTCCATTCGTCCTTTGTCTTGAACGCTTTATTTCCGGCTTACGTCCATCATGTACAACTCTGTCATAGTATAAATATATAATATTGCTGACGTCGTCAGTTATTGCGATATATAACGTGAGAATTTATTCACGTGCATTAACATATCTGTAAGTGTTTTAACACCTGTTTAAGTAATATTATTCAACTTGTTTGGGTAATATTATTCTCATAAAGTAATATTATTTTAAGGAATATATTTGCTTCTTTGTCTAACTTATTTTGACTCATCGTGAACGATCATAAACGATACTTTTGATATTTATTTATATTTTACATAAATTGCATATATATATATGCATTTTTTATAAATGATGCATAATAACGGATTATGTATGTAATTATTTATGTAAAGTTGCATTTTTTCCTGACGTAAATACGATGCTTTTTATGGAGGAAACTGATTAGGAGAGTTATCGAGAGATGTTGAGAACCTCTGTTCCGTTTTGCGCGACGAGAACCTGCGGCAAAGGGTTAAAGGAAGGGAGTGTAACTCTCCGTTATCTCGGCGTGCTTCCGTCGAGCGGCGGACCCGGGGGTGGGGACGGTTTCTCGAAGGGTAGTAGAGGTACCAGGGGCTAGTTCTCCGGAGTCAAAAGAGGTCCGCAACGTTTTCATGATTTTCCCAGGCTAATTGTTATGCATGGCGCGCATCCCGGCCATTTAGCCTTTAAACTCCTCGACCGCCTCTCTCTTTCTCCATGTTTCTCGCCGTCTCTTTTGTCCGTTCCCTCTCTCCCATTCTCCCTTTTGCACATACATTTGAATGTACATGCGCGTACACACGCAGGCCTCTCCGACACGCATCTTTCCCTCTTTCCTCTCTGTTTGCCTCACGGAATATCGTCGCCTCCCGCTCGGCACAATTTTCCCGACCGTGCCGACTGAAATCTCACGTTTCTCTATGTGATACGCCGCATCTCCTTATTTTTTTCCACTCGGTAACACCGTGATAAGAACGCGCACGTGCTTCCGTATCCTTCCGAGAGCGCCATCTTTGGCGAGAGGATGACGAGTGACTTGCTCGCGGCTAAATATCTTCGAGAATAACTGAGATTCTCCAAATACTATTTACTTCTTACATTTGACGACCGCGTATTTAAATGTCTGTAATCCTTGCATGATGTTGCACGAGTATTCCCTCTTCGGTCCGTATAAAATGAGAATAATGATTTTGTGCGAGATGGGTAAATAAAAATAAAGAAATATCTTTTATATATCGCGCGCGCGAACGTGCGGTATTGTGAAATGAAGTTATATCTTTCATTCTCTTTTTCTGCGAAAGCAAATGGAGTATTACATTTCTCGATATAAAATTAAATATGAAATATTTATATTTGTAGTCTAATTTATATGAAATGTGTTTTGTACAAATTATATAACGTATCTATAAATTGTTGCTTATACATCTTTGAATGAAACGCTTGTCTTAAAGTTCATTTGGTCGTTGTAATATTAATTATTATACTGAAGTACAGTCAGTTTGCTAGATAATTGGTAGATATTTGCACTTCACGAGAACTATTTATTATCTCGGTTATTACGTTGAAATATAAATTGCAGATACCATAAAATATAAAACGTTCGTAAAAGAGCACGCTTATTTCGCAGTTAATGGATGCGGCGCGGCGAGGCGCGCGTAGTTTGGCCATCGTGATTTTACAGAGCGACGCGCACACATACAATACAATCGCGGTAATACAATCGCGCTTGTTCTTCGTTTCGCGCAAGGCCGCGGCAACTCCGCGAGCATTGTATGTATCTTTTATCTGACGATGCAAAACATCGTTATTCTTTAAATCACGTCTCCAGGAATTATTTTACGTTACACAAACGTACCGTTGAATTATTACGACACGGAGGCGCGCTTCGTGTAGATCGGTCATCGCGGTTTTCCTCGTGAAACTCACGCAGACGTCGGTTGCGTGAGCAATGCAGTATTACTGTAAACTCTCGTGCGTTTCTCGGTTTGTCCCGCACGGAGTGTGCACGGTATAATCAGCGTCGCGTGACGTCTCGCGTTCTCAGTCAATATACCTCGAGGTGAGTGAAGACATTAAATAACAAATACGCGTATCGGTACGCGTTGACGTAAAGTCCGATTCTCAAGCGCGACAACAACGTTCAACACTGGCAAAATGTCCCCTTTTCTCTTTTTCCGTCTATCGCACTAAGACATGACTATTTCCGGGAGGCGAAGAATAATTTGCGGTCTCGTAACTAGAGATATAAACAACGGAAAAATACTAGAATTTTAGGGTAAAAGACTCGGAAATTAATGGTTTTTTTTTTATTTCGACAGTTTTTTACTCGGATATTTTTTTTAGATTATTTAGATCTATTCGCATCGCTTGAAATCCTCCAAAATTTTTACACTTTAAGTGATATTATAAGAAAAATAGATTCGTTGAAATTAGAGAAGGCACAGATGCTGAATGCAAAGAATGCAAGCAACGTAAACAGACCTATTAACCTATTATCATCTCATCAAGAAATGCACCAGCCAATAATACATATTTCCGCTTCGATATAAAATTATAAAGTCAAAAGTAAAAAGTGTATCGAAATAACAAGAAAAATGAATTTTATTTCTTCTTCTACATATTTAACATGAATTCTAACATTTTTCATGAATTTTATATAATTTTAAAAATACGATTTTTTGCATCTCTACTCGTAACCAACAAAGTTTTTTTTTTAAATTATTTATATTATTATTTACATTTAAATGCTTTCCTTTAGACTTTGAATATAAAGAGGTATACATAGAAAAAATAATTTTATTAATTATTTAGCTAGATACAGATTTGAAAATAATTTTATTATTTTGGAATATCAATAATATGTAGGACGCTTAAGCATTGATGACTGTACTGTAAAAAGTTTTAACAACTAGTTTGAGCGTCCTACATAATTATTTTGATTCGAACAAAATTATTTTCAGATCTCTACCTAATTATATTTTTAGGTATTTGAGCACAACTGTTTCCATGTAAGAGACATACGCCAAAATAAAAGTTAACTTTATCGATGCTTCTACTACAGTCGATTGAAAGATGACCGAAGAGAGCGATGTACTGAGAGGATTAAAATCTGAAATGAGGTAGAGAGATAGGTAAGGGATTAAACAGATTTAATTTCATCTACCTGTACCGCGCGTATCAAGGGCGTGTATTTACGCGTATATTTGGTCGGCGGGCGCCGTAATTCGAGGCATAATTCCTCGTTTGACCGTGCGATTTATCGTCGTTGCCAATGCATACGTCAACGCGATAGTTTCCCCGGCAGCGTACGAGGTATAAAGCGAGGCCCGTCATTTCCTTTGTAGAGACGCGTTGTGCCCGATGCTAAGTTTAGCGTATCACGGCTAGGCTGCCTTCAATAGTAAATGACACTCGGATGCGGTAGTTTGCTGTGTTGTAACGATGACGATTTGCGACGCGACGCGTTGACGTGATGCTTAAGGGAACAATGAGGCGCGATGCGTTATCTTTACGTGAACGGGATGCGTTACGACGTCACTGATCTGCATTAATGTAGCAACATAGCGATCGCCGATCAGACACATTTCTGAGCTGTTGAGGATGAGTAAATAATTTTTGCGCTACAGTTTACCTCTATACGCTATTTTAATTTATTTATCGTGGAATTATTCATGATGCCAAGCGTTGTCAACAGGAAATTCACTGAAGTTTTGAATTTTGATGTGTCATAATTACGCCATTCGAATCAGATTAAAAGAGCTAAATATAGAAACATTCATAGTGATAATACATAAAGTACATTTATTTTCATTTAATATTAAATTAAAAAGAAATTTTTTATAATCATATATAAAAATCCATATAAACGTAACATCGTGCGTATTATTTTCGAGATCGAAATATTTTAAAATCGTCGTGTTTTATACGCAGAATTCTCTCGGTCAAATTTTGGTAATTTAATACACCGTTAATGCACCATTAAAAATCTGCGATACAAATAAATTACAGGAACATAATCCAATGGGGAGGCTTACGAACGTGTGGCTTGGCAGCGCTCGGTATAAAATCGCTTTCGTTTCGTTCCATTTTTGATACTCGACTCCCTCGGTCCCGACACTGCGTAATTACGACATCTAAACGATTTACGACGGAGGTGTGACGGCAAGGGAGGAGTCCTCCGGCGTCGCGACGCCACTGCCGGCGCGTACAAACCGCATCACCGCGACGCGGTCCTCTTGGAAGGGTTGAGCGTGTCCGGTCGGGAAATAACTTTCTTACCTACTTACGCCTTCATCTCCTGGCGCCGACTAACTATGAAACGCCTCGAAACCCCATGCTTCCTATTGCATTGTCACGCGGAGAAAGACGTTGTCTCTTGCCGGTTGAACTCTTGTTTCGCGTTCGACAGACCGCGACCTCCATAAAGTTTCGGCGGTTAAGACACGTCCGAAGTTTCGCTGATCGTTACGAGATTAGGAAGTGACATTCTCGGCGGATGTGAGATTTACGTATCTTTGCCTCGACTTGCTTTCAATCGTAATGAGCATTCGATCGTTAACGAGAATGTCGGCAATATCATCATTAATTGAGGACGGCAATAATCTCGGCGATAAATCGGCCTGCAATCGTGGCTGCATTGTGATTTAATTAAATGTTTATAGGTATTAATTTCAGTTCGCAGTTATATATAATTAAAATTAAATAAATATATCAGTTACGCGGTTGTATTGTTGAACATATTGTCACTTCGTTTTCTATATAATTCTTTTGTCGATCTCATCATAAATATATTGAAATTTATGGCCTTATACAAATTATTTTATCGTTTTTTTTTATTGCTAATCGAGTCGATATTTAAATAATTAGTAAAAATGAACCTAATTGAGAGAAAATCCTATATTTTGTCGAAGCGGATCTTAGGGCTTAAATACATATTTCTTGTGAAGTCTCTCTTTGAATTAATATACATACACATCTGATTCTATATACTGCGCATTGAAATCTTTTTCTTTAAAGTCTTAAAACGGAAAGTTAGGAGTTTTGAACCCTGTCCGAGATATTATTTTTCGTAATAAATTATTTGCAGTTTATAGATTTTGATTAACATATGTAACGATTAATATGTAAAACATGCTTATTAGTATCAAAAATTATTAAATTGCTTGTACAATTTAATAAGTGATATTCTGGTTCTGTTTATGATTTGTTTTAAGATCGAAAAATTTTGGCGCGTGGTATGCACAATCAGATATGTATATAAATTCACACAAGAAGTATGTATTTAAGCATTAAGATCCGTTTCGACTGAATGTAGGATTTCTCTCATTTAATTAGAATTATTCTCATCAAAAAATTTAAAAAGTAAATTCGTATCATATTAAACCTAATATAAAAGCTCCATGTAATTGAAACTTATTTTTTAATACTAAAAGTAGGTGTCATTATCGCATATGAATATATAATTAAGTAGGTAACGAGAAAGTCTTATCGTTCTAAACTGGATCTGAGTACTTGAATAATATTTCAAATTAATATCCAGTTTCACCTATTTTTAAAAATATTCTTTAATTAATTTAGATTAAAGTAATAAAGCTATTCAGTAATAAAGGAAGAAATAAGAAATATCATATAAAATTGTATTTTTCTTAATGAACTTGAATTGTGTCTTCATATAATCCGTGAGCCAATTGCAAGTATTGCATGCATAATGCGACACCCATTTATTGTGATCGTTGATAAAATAACATAGTTATATCTAAAAGCAACACACTCGATCGGATTTAAAGATTGTTACATTTAAGACGAACGATATGTATCGATGCTTAAATACTGCTATGAAATATAATAAGAAGTGGGTCACGAGTTTATAAATGTATACTCTTAGCTATTAAAATGGGACTATGGATAAACTTGATATATATTGTCGTATATATTGCAAACATATCGATATATTGAAAATATAGAGTGTTATTTTAGTGATATACTCGTGAGAATATTGTTAGACAAAATAGATAAAACAAGCGAACATTGACATTTTGCCTTTAGCATAAAAGTCGATAATTACAGCTTCACTATTTGTTTTATTAAGGGCGAAAAATGCCTTGTTATTTAATTGAAATGAATTTTATTGGAATGTGAAGTTTTGATAAAATATATTTACAAGATTTATTCTCCATCTCAATAAAAAATAACGAAATTTTACGGTTACATTAAGAAATAACTGTGGAAACGTTTTTTTTTTAATAATCATACGTACATTTGTACATATTGTAATATATATTTACAAATATGTTTACACATATTTTTATATATAATCTTTATTACTATAGAAAGTTTTATAACTATATATAAATTATTTTAAATACATTTATCCATTTTATACGGAAGATTAATGACTTCTGCGTTAATCTTTTGCTATCGAAAAAAAAAAAATAAATAAACTCGTAAACTTTGAACAATTTCCACATCTAAAAATGAATAATAATAATTAACTGATGTTTATCAACTAAACGTTATTTTCTTGAACAGATAAAATCACGGTTTACAGTGAAAAATTAATATCGATGTACCTACGTTCAACTTCGATCGAAACAATGCAAAAAAAAAACAAAGAAAAAGTCTCTAAGTAAGAAGCCAGTCGTGCATGGAAATCACCACACTACATGTCATATCGATAATTGTCGGTCTTTCTGCATAAGAGAAGGCAAGGGCTGTCGTGGGGTCGAGCACATGGGACACGCAATCTCCGCTGCTGACCATTGTTTATTATTCGTAGTACATGTGCAACTTGATCGAAACTCGCGTGAATGCCCGTGTAATGAATCGTATTTTTTAACGTAATTTGTGTATTACCGCACAGCGACTGCAGAGCACGCATACGCGTGTCGCAAGTACTTGTATACGAGCATCGAATATCCAATATTGCACTGATAATCGTATTTCCTAAGCTGTGTATCTATTAAGTCTTCTTTGCGTATACATATATGTATATTTTACTTGCCATCCTGTTTTACAAAGGTATTAACTTTTCTTAATGTCAGTTTGATGTGTAAAATTACGATAGGAAACTTTATATTTTATTTTATATATATATATATATATATATGCAAATTCACTCCTTAATGTCTAAAGATTTTATGATTTAAAACTTTACTATTTTAAGAGATTTTTTATTTCTAATAATTCTAAACATAATTTATAGTAAAGTATTTGACAAAAAATTTTTTTTTATATCTGTATAAATCAAATCTTAATATCGATTGGAACGAGAGTAAATTTGACTACATTATCTGACGCGCAAAGGAAAAGGACAAAGAGCCTAAAATCCTAAATTTGTTAAGAGTACACACAAGTAAATTCAATGGTTAAGTCATACATTAACGTATCTTCTAATTAAAATAACCGAGAATTGATAAACAACTTATGCAACATCATTGCGACATGATAAACAACTTATGCAACATCGTGAAGAATATTATTTTACTTTGGTTGAAGTTACGTATTTAATTTATTAAATTGTTACATACATGATTTATTTATAGAATGCGTTATTAGATTAGTAATTTGCAGTTTTATATCCTGTTGGCTAGAATATATGCAGATAAAGCGTTTAGTAAAATATTTGATAACATTTACCTGGAATTTCCGTAACTAATTTTTCCGTACTACGACATGCTTCCTCGTATACGTTTCCTTATATTCTTAAATGTAATTTTGCTAGATAGTGCTGTTATTTTTCATTACCTTATCTACTTTGTAAGCAGGCTTCTTAGGATATAGCGTATGCATATAGTCGTTTCAAATTGCCAATAATGTACATATATTAGGAACATTACATACACTAAGGTACATTTGCTTGCTGGATAGCTAATGGAATTAAATACGGAAGATACGAGGTATGTCAGCGGGGAAAACAGTTATGCCCAATGGTACGAACCGATAACGGTATTTAAACTAGGCTTATACCAGCGTTCAACATCTGTTACAAGTTTGTGTATAGATATTTCTCTATTCTGTATCCTTATCGTTACATAGAGATCTATTTCGCGAAAATTGTTACGTCATGCCGATTAGCTTTTTATCGCTGGAGTAATGATTCAGTTTAAAATTTTAATCAATCTGAATACATTAAACGTATACATGAGAAAAGGAATGCATAACTGTCCCTCGTTAAAAATATTTACATGCGGAACGTGTCGCGCATAAGTTATCATAACTGCGTCCATAACGAGAAATTTAATAGCACCTTAAAGAAACAAGAAGGACAGATAAACGGAGGTGGCGCGATAATAAAAAGATTCGCAAAATGTATAATATAGTCAAAGTTATAAAAAAAGGTATTACGCGCGAAAGTTACTAGATTAGTTACTAGAGAGTTAAGATTAGATGCTAGATTAGTTAAGATTATTTATTATTAATTCATAAAAAAAATTTTTCGAAAATGTTTTGTTTTGCAACTTTATCTGAATCCTCGTTCATTCTGAAGAAACACAAATACTCTCAAGTAACCATTCCGTTCATTTAACGCGTTTTCCGCGTCTGTTCCATTTATTACAACATTCTGCAACTATCGTGCGTGTGAAACGGTGTGGTTCTCAAGCACTTCGTACGTTTATATCGTACGGTAGGCGTTAATTTCGCGCAAAAAGTGGCATGCAAATTTCTTGACAGCAAATATTGTGCTTTCAATCCGCAAGAGTCTTCAGGGATCATCGAATACGCAATACAAGGAATTCGCGAAGAGAGTAGAGAAGACGGAAAGGGGGAGATGAGAAAATAGATGAAGTGCGTACACCTTTCCTAAGCGTGCATGTCGACGCACGTTCGCGTATTTTCTCGTAATCCATAGCATTGCGTGCCTCGATAACGCGCCGGCCGGCCGACAGCAGTATTTTATGGTCTCGCACCTCGCCTGTCCCGAGCTCTTCCTTTCAGCACCGATATCTCCACGTTTGCATTTAACGTTAAGATCACCCGCCCACGTGTGAGCCAACGTTACTTCGGCATCGGTGATCAGTGACGCGATACGCCGATTTTACTGTTATTACGTTGCTTCTTAAACAGGATTTAGATTTTAGGTACTGGATAAAATCAGGGTTAACTGATGAAATTAGCAACTCGCTAACGAACGAACGGTTTCGTAAATTTGCGCACGTTACGCAGGGAGTTATTGCAATTTGTGAATGCAAATTGTTTGACTGTAAGCTGCTTCTTTTTAATGTTATTTTTTTGAATCTTGAAACATTCTGTTGTATTCGGTATTTAAACTTTTGAAGATGATGATCTTGGAAGCCACTGAAATATCTGATGATTCTAAAAAAATGTGCACAAATTTTGAAAATATTCGCAATTTTGATCTTGTAAAGATTATAATTCTTGAGGATATTAGAATTAGAATTAGACGACAGAGAGAGCGAGAGAGAGAGAGAGAGAGAGAGAGAGAGAGAGAGAGAGAGAGAGGGAGGGAGAGAGCATGATATAAATGACTTTATAAAAATATCACATTTTTAATGGTGTAATGCGATCGTTTATCGGTAATATTCTACGTAATGTAAATGCATAAAAATATTGTATCAACGAGAGTGCATGCTGGCTTTATTGTAAATCGCAGCTGTATTTAATCCGCAATATCGTATTCTACATACCTATCGTGCCGGTGATGAATTCCTTGCATTACTGGCGTTTTGCCATCAAGTTATGTAACGTGTACGCGTGTGTCTGATGTGTAACATATTAACCGCCAACGATACATTACGATAATGGGGGGCCTTTTAATATTTGGCCAGCCGTCGATAATTTCTCTGTACTGAAAAATTCAAATCGAAACGCGATATGCGACTCGATTACTTTTTTTTTATTTTCAATGAAGTGCAATGTTAATAATGTTACTGTCTTTTCTATGTGACATCAAAAATGATACATTTTTTTCGTAAAACGAAAGAGAGAGAGAGAGAGAGAGACATATTTTAAATTTATAACCTGCTATTGAAGGTTTTTACTTTTTACGAAGTGATCGAATCAATACATTGGAAAAAACAAAATTCATATTAATTAACTGAATTTTCAACACATAATAAAAATAAGTATTTATTTCATGTAAATATTTGAAGAAAATATTTGATTTAATTTAATATATATTGTCTGAAAAGGCAAAATTAAAAATTTTCTCCGATATCTATATCCGTAAAATAAATCGTAAAATTTTTAATTGCAATAACATAGATTGTAAGTGTGTGTGTGTGTGTTCTTGCAATGTTGAAAGAGGCGATCAAAACAAAGGTGACATTAGTTCACGTCCGTCAGTATTTAGTCATGCTCTCTAAACCATTCTGACTCCGATACGATACGACCACTTGTATCGATCATAAACGCAGCATTGCTTGATATCATAAACCTACATCGGTACGTTTGGTTCCTGTATTAGGCATGTTGCTAGTTCCGTTATGTATTCTGACTGATTTCATCAGTCATAGCATTTATACGAGAACATTGATTTCTTGTTGCTGCAACATCACGACATGATTGATAAATACTTCTTTTACTGAAAGATGATAAATATGTACATGTTGAATTTAAATATTATATTAAGCAATTTAAAAGGGACATTTTTTGTATTACATCATTATATTCAAAAATGTGGTTTTAATATATCTAGAGTCCAGTTCAATCCATTATCAAGAGAAAAATATGGCGAATATTTTAACGCACGTGTAATAAACATATTATACACTTATAAGTATATACAAGTAGGAAATAAATGGCCTTAAACGGTCGAGCTGGATGCTTAAATAATTCGATGTAAATTTATATACTACATATGTAATCGTTTAAACTGGTCACCGAATTGATTTTTCAATCTTGAAACGCAAACTTGACTGAACTAATGTTTAAATGACTACATATGTATATTCACACCGAATTATTTAAGCACTTAAGATTCAGGTTGACGTTTAAGGTTTCAGATATTTATTTTCTATTTCTTGTGTATTCACATTAACGGGCCTAATAGAAATTCCTAATATATAAAGTTTTCAACGGAACATGAAAAATCACTTTAGTGGCTCTGAAACATATTTTGAGACAAAAAGTATAATGAAATAGTGAATTATAACAAATCATACTCAAGAAAAAGACGATGAGATTTTAAAAATAGATCCTCGTCCTCCAAAGATTAAACAACGTTTATAAATAGTTGAATGTAATATTTACTTACCGTGCGGAATAATTTAATAAAAATAATGTTAAATTATATTCTCGATTATACAAACAACGATCGCATTTGTTGAGATGAGCTATCTGCGCAACAGAGATAAATAGTTCATCCCGGTAATAACCAAGTCCGCATAGGACGTAAGCGACTATAAATACCGGCTATCTTATGCACGGCGATGCCGATGTTAGTCGATGCGATTGTATCATACTGATTATAGTGTAACGCCATGGCGTGGCCTGCATTTCGCTCTTTCTCTCTCTCTCTCTCTCTCTCTCTCTCTCTCATTCTTACATTCGGTCGTTCTCCCGGGCTCGCTGCGGAAGTGATGCGGTAGCGAAATAAAAAAGTGCGGGAGCCTGGCAGCGAAAGTTCCCAGGTGATTGGTCGTGGGAAATATCGCGGTTAGGAAGAGGCTGATAAAGTGGATCGATGAGTCGATATATAACGGACAGAGGAGGGGAAGTATCGCGCGGCTGGTGTGAGAATTTATGTGGATATAAACAGACGAAAGTTTCGCGGGGATGCATGAATGGCGGCGCGGCTCGACGTGGCGCACGAGGCACGCGGGCACGCGTACGGAAAACAGAAAGAACAAACAGGACCGCGCGCGCTGATCGTCGATATCGGAAAAATTAACGGCCAAAGAGCCGGAGTGACGGGCCATTAAATTGAAATCAGCGATCCGATCGAAGTCAGCGGGCGTCACTTCGCGAAAGTGCACCGCTCGTTTTTAATCGAGGGGGCGGTTGTTTCAACGTAGACGGGTATAAGCTACGCCTCGTATGCCTCGCGATTGAAAACTTAGAAAATAGAATATTAACTGTATTCTATAATAGGCTGGTTGGTCATTAAAAAGATATGAAGTACCGACGTTGACGTATCGAGTATATGACGCAGAGTAAGAGAAGGTATCCTATATCTTTTACAAAACTGTTAGAATCTTTTTACATTGCCAGAAAACTTCACTGGACAGAACTAAATTATGAAAAAATGAAAACGGTAATTTTCTTATTGCTTCATTATCTTATATATCAAATTATTTAAAAACATTAAGTGATGTTGCATCATTATCTGATTTGATCGACATTCAGCAAATTAATCAATCGGAAAAAGGAAGTAATTAGATTGCTATTTAATTTGCTTCTAAATTAATTTATCGCACTCTCGTTCTTTCTTTCTTTGTGGCCATACGGAGCAAAACTTAAAATCCATCGATTAATCTAATGAATCCGTATAGCGGAAAATGCAACCTAAATTGCTCCAAGTTTGAACTTTGACACTGAACGATGTAGTCGCTCGATCGAAAGCAGATCGGCACTGAGGAATGAATCCCGTACGAATGCGCGCAAATGCACACCCTTCCAACCCCTAATGCCAATGACCTGCTCGCTTATAGGCGCAAAGTCCTAGCTATATCCGACCGTCTGTATGTTGCCTATTCTTAGCACGAGGAGTTCCATATGCATACTATATATCCCTGTACATACTATATGTCAAGGTGTACACTCTTACGTGCGCAATATGCGAAAATACATCCGCCATGCGGATAATTGATGTGACGCGTATTTTTTAAGACACAACACACAACGTGGCCGATCTCGTGGATCGATCTCGAAAAATGTCCCAATGAGAATTTGACCTTTTCCAATTGTCTGCTTTGCAGAAGTTAATTATGATTATTTAGAGATCTCTGTTTTCCATCTTGAGAATATGAAAAATAAGATTAAAACACGCGTTGAGTTATTAATCACGCGAGTGGTTAATTGTGCACCGTGTAACTCGACTAAAGATTTTTTTAAATGGCAAGTTGTATAAAACATATATCGTTTTGTTGCTCTCTTTCTCTCTCTCTCTCTCTCTCTCTCTCTCCATATAGTTTTTATCTTAAATTTTTAAACTAACAATAAATTATGTAAATATATTAAGTATACGTGTTTAGAAGACTGTAATAATACTCATTACTTAAGGAAACTTAATGAAAAAGGAAATATTCTCTATATGTTTATTTGTATTTCTATCTATTTATAAAAAAAGATATTAAGAAATAAAAGTTATATTACATAATAGAATAGTTTCTTCAAAGTTATAAAATATATTTTATTTTAATCTCTAGTGAAAGCATTTTTATTTTAGTTTTACTTATTGATTTGTATATATGAGAATTGAAAATAATAATAAAAATTTTATATACCAGAGAGCAAGAAATATAGTAGAGAGAAAAGCTGACTTATAGTATGTTTATTTCATCCAAGTTTTGTTTTTATTTTATTATTTTCGAAAATAATCCAGGTATTTATAGTAACAGATATTTCAGAGTACTGAAAATTCAGTTGTTACATTTTAATGCCGCGAAATATATTTAATTGCTTAAATAATTAATAATAAGCATTTTTGTTTAATTTAAGATACTGCGTTATATTTTAACGCAGTATCTTAAATTAACTAAAATGCTCATTATTATCTCTTTACTATTTCGGTATACATTTTAAATGAAGACTATTATTTAAATTATTTTTATAATAATTGCAAAATTTTAGAATTAATAAGAGATATCGGTATACTTGTTCGTTTTTCTTATAAATTAATATAACATAGTGTGTGTCGTAAATATCTCGTTGTAAATATCGGGTTTATGAAGATGCCCAACTAGCGGATGAACTTTAACGTTGCTCATCTTTTCTCGTTTCACGCGAATTGCGAAACATCGCGGAGTGGTCGGATGTTGCCGCGCATTATTACTCGCATTACAATCGCGTTTCGCGGTTCATGAAAGACATGGTCGTAAGTTACACAGGCAGCAGGAAGAGAACCGTCAGGGCCATTTGATAAGCAACCGTGTTCATTATTGCACATTAGCCCAGTTATCGTCACGTCCTCTCTTTACCTCCTACTTCTAGCTCACTACGTCTTTGCCACGTCCAGCGACGCGAATGTGAGTTCTACACTCCGCTTGGTATGCCTTAATTGGCACGTGTATTATAGTTGTAAGATATTATTCTCACCTGATTAATTGCATCTGAAATATATCTCATCTATCTCTATCTTTAGACATTTGCGTACTTGAATAATTTACATAACATAGAAAAGAAGTAAATACCTATTAGATTGATTCATTATACAATAACAAAGTAGAATATTCGCTCGTTTTTACTTTTTATTGTAAATAAAATTGGTTTGAAGGCTACGAAAATTATTTGAATGTAATTATTCAATACAAAGCATTATTTTTCGAAAAAAATTTTCTAATTTTACATTTATTTTGGTTTAATTAAAATTGATCTAAAGTTAGTGAATTTCATAATTTTCACGTAGATTGATTATAATGTAGTTATTTTTTAAATATATATGTATATATACACGCACACATAAAAAGAAAGAAGAATTTTATAATTTTTTAAAAAAATTAGCTATTTTGGAGGAAAAGAGACGAGTTATAGGGAGTATATTGCGTGTAACTATTGTCTATATTTGATTTTTCACGACACTTGTAAGACAGAGGAGTTACGTGCGATAATAGCCTCCCTCGGCGATAAAAAAAAGTCGTTGGCCGTATATCTGCGCTGTGCCGGAAACCGCCCCGAATTAAAAAAGGAGACATAACAAAGAATCCTTTCTTCGTAGGTCGTCTTCCACTTTTCCTTCCAGGATCTTCTACGTGAAAGGTAAAGCGTCGTTAGCGCCGTCCTTTTTCTCATAAATTTATTTTCCGTGTTCACAGTTTACTTTCGCGCAAGATAGATGCGTTACGTAGAGTAATTTAAGAAAATAACAAGGATTAGCGCTCTTTAAGAATGGGTAAGCGTTTTACACGAATATTTTTAGTAAAATGGTGGTATTGTAATTCGTTAGTAATACAAGGCAGTTAAACTTTCTAAATTATAACCTTCTCAGTCCAGTTCCTGTTAGAGCATCTAAATACATAATTACAAGTGAGATATTTACGCGACGCAAGTAGTGAGACCTTAGATTCCAATTAGCATAATCCACGTGCAACCGCTGCATGCTCTTTATCACGCTGTCAAAGCGGTTTCCACGCGTCACACTCGATTAAGTGGCCGTCAACAAGTGCATTGCAACTTCTATAATTTCAGTCACGACACTTACGTAATATGAAATTAATTTAAGAGGATAGCAAGTTAAATACTGTAGAAAATATGTAACAAAGCAATGTAGTATGTACATTCTTAACGCATATATTTATAACGCTGTTCATAAATTCGCTGATATGCACATATTCTCACATTTACGATATGCTTATATAATCACTTCTTACATTTTCTTAAAAAAAGAGTTATACTTCCTACAGAAAAGATAAACAGTTTAACCTAATCACACGATTACACACACATATTGCAATTTAATTTCCATTAAGAATTCGTCAATCGAAACACGATATTCGTAATATTCTCAGCATCGCGCACTTGATTAAATAGTCGACAAGATTCGCGGGATATATTCACACATATGTATGAAAATAATAGTTTTGTTGAAGTATTTCAAAATTTAGCTAAACTCAAAATAATTATGTAGAACGCTATGGTTGTTAAAATATCAACTTTTTGTAAAACCTTTTGCAGCATTGTTCATTATACTTGAGTGTTCTACATATATAATAATTTTATAGTCGAAAATTGTTTTCAAACCTATATTTATATATAGCAGAATTTATAAATACTTCAAAAATACTGCAAAATCATTCTTTCCGTGTGATTCCATGTAGCGCTAAGGTAGAAACATGTTTTAACTCCTGCTCTCTCTCGCTGAGAGTCAATAAGGTACAGGCCAAAAAGGGTTGTCGCAAGGGGTAACGCCGTGTTTAATGAAAACAATCCTAGTTTATAATCCGCAATAAGTCTCGTGGCGCCGCTGCGCGCCGCTCCCGTTATCGCTGAATTCTCTCACCTCGATCCAGGCGGTAGGAGGACCGGGAGGGTCTCTTAGAAGTGAATTGGCGGGTACGTTCTACGAGATGACATGAGCTGAGAGGATGGGTTAACGCGAGTTCTCAGAAGGGTTGAAGAACCCGAGGTATACGTGCGCGAAGAGTGCGGCGCAGCGAAGAAGGATAGCGATGGGGAGAACGACTGTCACGCGAAATGAGGTGCACGGTGGCGAAGAGGCGAGACGTGGGTGGCGGAAGGGTGCGAGCCCCTTTTCGGGGACTATTAGCAGTTTAGCTTCTACAAAAGCCTTCTAATTGTACATGAAATTTGCTCAGAGAGAAAGAGAGAATATACCTTCAAGAATGACAATATACCTTCTCGAGACAATAAGAAGAAAAAGAGCGAGAAAGAGAAAGAATGTGTATGAGAGAGAAAGAGAGAGAGAGAGAGAAAAAGAATGTGAGAGAGAGAGAGAGAGAGAGAGAGAGAGAGAGAGAGAGAGGAAGGAAGCACGTGTCGGTGTGTACCGGAAGAGGCGGAGAGGAACAGAGTCAGTTTATTCCTTGGGCGTTTGTTAATTTGCCACGCGAACACATTATGGTCGCGCTTGGTCGTCCCAGCAAATAAATGAGAAAAGTCGGGGATGGTTTCGTAGCTTCGTAGTGAATATGGATGTCACCCGGTGTCTTATTGTCAGCGCGATGAAGGGAGAATATGACGGAGTCGATGAACTCCGGATCTTGCAACGGAAGGAAGATTTGAAGTATTGCTTATTAATGTACGAGAAGTCACACTAGCTTTTTTCCCTGGTTTATTAAAATTTTAAACGATTTAGGAAATAAAATCATATAAAATTATTAAATTGATATTAATATTTTTAAAATTATTATATGCAAATGGCATAATATTTTATAAAATTATTTTATTGTATAATAATAAAAATTAATTAGATTTTTATTTAATATCTAATTAGTTTTTATTATTCAATCGAACGCATCTTCGCTTTTAAAAAATTGCTTTAATTTTATTGGTTGTTATAAATTTAATTTATATTAGATATTACACTATAATAAGTCAGAATTTAAAATCTTTTATTAACATAGAAATTGATTCTATTTTGTACCAAAACGAAATTATCCAGAAATAATCATGTCTGTTTAATAATTGCTAAAGACAGTAATAATATAATTTTTTATATTTTATGAATATAAATTTTTATTTCATTATTTTTTATACTTGAAATTTGAATTTTGTTGTTTTAGAAGAGTGACGTATAGGTACATGAATAAGATTTCTGACTTTTTTTTTAATACGATCCAGCTGGTCATTATCATTAAGGGATTCGCTTTTGGATCAGCAAGAATTTGTCGACCGCGATGAGCGAAAGAAAAGGCGCGCTCCGGATTCGGATTTTTCATTAAGGAGACGTCGACTCAGCTATTTGGTTGCCGTCCCCTGCAGGGGGTGCAAAGCAGGAACCAACAAGCGATGGCACCGAAAGGGGGATGGCCCCAGCATTGCCTCGTGGTATAATATGGTGGATTAATACGCGCAAAATCTGCCACCTAAAAGTTATTAATGACTATCGTGGCACTGCTTCGCTTGGCGACGCGTCAAAGATTTTATAAAGGAGGGATTCCAACCCTCTGGACCACCCGACGACGTGCCTCGTCCATTCTCCAAGCCGTCGAGAGAAAGACAGTTGAAAAGTCGATGGGATTGTTAAGAAAGCGATGTTTCGTGTTTTATATTTTTTAATACAATTTATTAATACAAATAAAAACGTAATATATTATAATATAAAGAATACTGAAAAGTATAATAAAATACAATATATATAATATTATCGCAATGAAACTGCAAATGTTATTTCATGCAGAAAATATTTCCATATAAGTTAATCTTAACGTATTAAATTAAATTCTTACGTACAAGACGTTCATTTGTCACATATGTTGAGCGATCGATGAGTTTTAGTCGATTATCAGCAGTTCTTTAATGAATTTCATGATACAGGTAGCTGTCAATAATGACGGCGTCACCGGTGATCCGCATGGTTGTCGAATGAAATCGACCGGGTGGCCGACTGACAGAAATACGCGTTGTTTTCATTTTTAATCTTATCGCCGACATGGAAAGTCTATTAGAGTTGGTATCTGACCACGCGTATTTTTGACCAGTCGAACGACAGCCAGGCGCCAGAATTCAGTCGATTCATATTCAATTGCGTGGCAGCTTTCGGTATCGTATTATTTAATGTGGGGATACAGTCCGCAAATTCCGTAATAAACGGGAAATGTAATTTAACATTGGGTATAGAGGACGTCGAATAAACGTTGATGGAATCCAGGAGGGGCGTTGTAAATTGATATAATTGATATGTCGATTATCGAGACAACTAATGGAAAATACAAGTTTTGATTTCTTTGAGAAATGTGTATTTTCTATTTTTTTTTTAATCTTATATAGAATATTTGTGTTAGGTTTCCAAAATCTTATCCTTTTCAAATCTTCTTTCATTTTTCATAATTTATCCTGTTATTTATTGCAGCTTTATAAAAATAGATAAATGAATATAATTAATCAATAATGTATTATAATGCTTTTAAAATATAATGCGATGCGGTTGAAGCGCAATCGAATAAATGTCATAAAGTAAATATCCGTTATACTGGTACACGTCGTCGTCGTAAGACACATGTTATGAATTCATGAAAATTTAAGAAAAGTACGGTCGTATATGAGTAACGACGTGAATATCTAAATCACCATAATTGCATGGCATTAAATAACAGAAAGATTTAACTGACAATGAAGGAATAAGAAATTAGGGGGAAGAAATGCCATGTGTCACAATGCACGAGCTCAAGGATCAATAATGCAAATTTTAAAAGAAAGTTTGATATATAAAATGTCATATTATATGATGTAGAGTAAATTTATTTACGTCCTAGATAAAATCTGTTTTGTTTTATTAAACAATTTTATTTAAACATTTGTGCACGAGAGGTTGGTATGTTAAATCATTTCTCTTCATTTACGACGTAATCATTTAGATGTACTTATATATGTATGCTGATGTCACACCACCTTATTGTTCCGAATATTTCGTCTGACAGATGCACTCAGTGCCTTAATGAAAAATCTTCGCTCGTAACAAGACGTTAGATTAAAATTCGGGATTACGCCGAAAAAAAAAATGAGCATCCAGCGTGCGAAACAGGGCAAGAGAAGCACCGCTTCGCGATTTCGAGAGCACCCTCAAGTTATCCCCCGACTCATCCTCGACAAGGAGATTGAACGTGAATGCCCGGGACGGAAAAAAGCCGACAGCGTAACAGAAACGATACGGAGTGCCTGACGAGGAGTCACGCTGGCGGCCGGCGCAGGATTTGCAAGGGGTTGCCAAAGGGGTCGAAACAGGGGGTGCAGATTTGAACAAGAGCTCGGTTGCTATGCAAATTGGAAAGATAATAATCGATTGTCGGAGGATGGTTGCGTTGATGGGCTCGCGGATGAGTGCGGCACCACCTCCCCACCTGGAAAACACGCCGATCTCTCCCTCGTCCCCTCCCCCTCTTTCCCCCTCACCCCGTCCCTCTTTTTCGCTGGCCCCTCCGGCCCACCCCCGTATCGTCCATCCCGATCTCCCTCAAGGGAAATTATATAGTCTGCCCTCGACGTACCCCAGGCACCATAGACCGTCAAATACCTTACCTGTCCCGTCTGCATTCATTCCCTTTCGTGTCTCGTCCCTATATCGGTAGTCCGAGAGAGTCGGGATGGACACTGCGAATTTTTTGGATACCTTCGGCTGTGCTCGGATAATCGAGCGTCCGGCGATTGATACGCGCCGTAACATTTTTTTGTCTGATGTTATTACGAATGTCTCCGTGGGGATAATTCAAGTCGTAATGATTAGATAGAATTGCATTCGCTCGCGGAAAAATTTATCGTTACAGTAATAAGTAGAAAAATTGATTCGATAAGTACAAATAAGAGAAAGAATATCTTATATCTGATCGAAGTAAAACTTGACACTTTTGTAAATTTATATGTAAATTTTCAATATATTTTTCAATTCTATAAACTGTATGCCGATTCGGTTTTTTAGACTTCAATCATAAAGCTGAAAATTACATCACAAAAATCACAGTGATTGTCAATCCAATAGTGATGCTAACGTCTTAAAACATTATAAAAAATTATTACAAAAATTATTGCTTGAAACGTAATCGTGATACGAACGATACATACATTCGGACAATTATTTTCGACTTATTAATAAATAATGTTCCATAAATATTTCATCTAAAAGATAAGCGAATCTCTTGATGCATTATTAAATTCATATACGTTGTATATTTGCAAAATAACAAATCGCCATGTTAGTAGCGAAAGAAACGTTGGCGAAGATATTAGATAATTTCTAGTATGACAATGTATTTGTCATCATATTGTTTTAACGATCTTTGATCGGTTCTTTGATCAATTATGCAAGAGCGTGGACGCTTGATTATAGGCTTTCCGCTATGTTGTTACTGATCTGGCGATTGTATAATCACTTCACAAGGGCTTACGTACCGAAAGATTGACAAGGCAAGATTAATCGATCAATCAACTGGCGTAAAGAATTGAGAAAAATAAGCGGCAGCGCGGACATTATGACAAATGGAGTTTGTATCTTTTAAATTCTTTGGAATAAACGGCGCTATAATAAAATCAGTATTGGCTGCGAAGCCGGATGAGTAAGCGTTTACTAATTGAAGAAAGATTGTGCGTATATTAATCTTCTGTTCAGCAGCAGTTTTTCTACGTCTCGTTATTGACCTAATTTTACTACTACTTTAACCGTACACGCAATATTATGAAGTACTTGTAGCGAAGTGAAGTATTATTATGTGAATTTGATCAGAACGATGTTGTTCCATTACGAAAAGAAATATGATCCTGCTTTAATATTTATTTTCTCCGATGTTAAATGAATTTCTCCTCGCACCATGCAATTTATTTAATAACATAATCGGATGAATATAACTTTTGAATCAGGATAAATTAAATAAAAATAGTAAATTGTAAAACGCAGTAAAATTTAATATTCTATGTAAATTTTAATCCTACAATAATGAGTAACATGATACGAAATGCTATTAATTAAAAGAATTAAACAAGTTGAAATTAATAATCATTTTATGAAACGTCTCGAAAAATGATACCTATTACAATTGTAAAAAAAAAAAACAATATTTTAATATAACAATTGTTCTGTATAATGCATTAATTTATCGTTTTCAAGAGAGGATATTTCTTTTTGTAAAACTAATGAACTGATGCATCACTAATTTTTGTTATGCTAAACTTATCTTGTATAAAATAATTAATATGAAAATGTCTATACACAATCGATGTTACTTGATGCCTATAATTCAATGATAATGTTTTGTTGCAAATTCATTGAGTCGTAGTCACGTGTAACCGTTCTGACAATTAGCTCGCTCATAAAAGTTTCGTTAGTGCGACTTCGCTATGTGCTTCTGCCTATTTATATTGGCGTAACTTGTTTGCGTATGTAAATTTGCGAAGTACGTCATCGACAGAAAACGTCGCTTATGTTTAACATTACAGAGTCAATTTTCTTAAACGTCATGAAGTCTTTTGTGCTGCCGTATCGTTGAAAATTATACTATGTGTTCATGTTTAACAAATTAAGGCTGTATTTGCAACTTTTCGTGCAATTCAATGTTGCAAGCATTACGGTAGTTTAACTTTGAAAAACTGTAGATAATAAGTCTATTCTCACGATGAGTCACGCGCCAACAAAAACTACACGTGTAATTCTTCTTTTAAATGTGTACTACGTTTTGTAATTGAAATGTATTATACGATAAATATCGTTTGAAATATATTAAGGAACAACACGTTAAGTTTTATGAAACGCAATAATTTTCAGTATATGTTGAGAATTAATTTTTTTCTAATTTAATATATAATTTTTCTATATGTATTCAGCATCGTAGTCAATTCTTTCAGGATTATGTATATAAATTTTTTTTAAATTAAAAAAAGATACGATAATAATAAGAAAATCTATATAGAAAGAATAGAAATTCCTCGCGTTAAAAAAAGATCTTTGTTTTAATGATGAATTTTTTTTGAACATATATTTGAAATAAAAGAGAGAGGTCAAATTATTTGGGAGAATCAAACTTCATGTAAATATTCGACCATTTTCTCGCGGTGTTCTAAAAACTTTCCGGGCCAAACAATCCTCGGGACGTGTGGCTTGTAAAAGAGAGCGTTTCTCTGAGCGAGAAAATCCTTAACGAAACATTGGCGGAGAATAAATTAAGCAGCAATGCGCAGCAGTGAGCGAGCGAGCTATGGGGATGACGTTCGCAAGGGGAGTGCGACGCGAGGGGATAAGTGGGTGCTTAAAAAAGTAGGTTGCAAATGAGCGACGTGGACGAGCGGCGGGGGCAAACATGCGGCCAAACAAACGAAAGCGAGCGGAAAGAGGAGGACAGTATGGGAGAAAGAGAAAGAGAGAGAGAGAGAGAGAGAAGGAGGAGGCGAGCGCGAGAGGAGGTACGAGAGTTTCGTGTTTGCGCATATTTCTCGTAATATTCTCTGTTTATCTCTATTGCCCCTTGTTTATCCAATGTCCGTCCGTCCTGCACGACCATGTGTGTGTCCGTCCTTCTATTTTCGTTTCTCCTTTTTCCTCCGGCTAGGTCCTTGCGTGCCCCGGCTGTCGCCGTCGTCGTCGTCGTCGTCGTCGTCGTCGTCGTCGTCGTCGTCGTCGTCGTCGTCATCGCTCATCCTTCTCTCCGTGACGAGGTGCACGCATTCGTTCGTACGTGCATCTCCGTCGCTCTTAACACAACCTCCTATATATTTCAAGCGATGTTTACGTTCGAGATAAAGCGAGGAACAAACAGCAGGCGTCGAGCTCTCATGGTCACCGTACAGTCCGTCATAGCAGCGCTTAAATGCGGTTAAGAAATCGAGGAAACGATCGCTCAGTCGGAGCGATTTCTTGCGTTAAAAAAAAAAAAAAAAAAAAAAGAACGGCTTAAATAAGATTTCAAGGTTCTGTGTTACAATACTCTTGGTAGTAAGCGAGAAATTTAAGGCAATAACGGAATAGAGTTATACAAGTTATTTACGGTTTGTACGTACGTTTAGCAGTATCATCTATGATTCAATTGACACAATGGGTTTGCCGTTTCGTTGCCATTGAAAATTATTGCGTTGTCCCAATTGTACGTCGACGTTGATTATATCTCGTTCGACCTTGCTGCTTATCGTTATTTTAAGAGATTTTTCCCCGCAAACAAGTTCATAACGCGATTATCCGCTATCCTGGGAATCTGTATTTCCCAACAATTTCCTTATCGTTTTCGAAAACTCCGCTGTCTGCTTAATAAAGGAATCATTAGTGTGTAATCAACAACGAAGATCCATTATTATCCACGCAAACAATACGAAAGTCTCAATAGGTATGCAAATGTATTTGGCCGGCAAATGCACGCCAAGAACTCGGGATCAGATTTTCCTCCTATCGACGGCGTTACATTTCATCGGAGCTGCCCGTCGCGAAAAAGCGCGCAACTCCGCCCGTATTATCGCCATTACGCGCATTAATTTGCATCTCGAATTAGCCCCTTGCAAACACTCCGTCTCGTGAACGCGACATGTTATTACAGTCAAATGAAAGTTGGCGCGCATATCGCGTACCCGTCCCCGATAAATATCGGCTTGCTCGCTACGCTCGAGCCCGCTCGAGCCCGCTGGGAGACTTACGGCCGGGACGACGAATTACGAAGTATCTGTTTCAAAATTTTCCTCCCGCTGAAACATCCTATATTCCGATTGTCGCGTCGGAAATCAACCGTCGAGGTTACGAAAATCCTCGGAGAACGCTCGCTGGATTCTCAGTCGGTGATCTCCGAGCACGATTTACAGATCGATGTCCTAGTATTCATCTCGCGGATGATCTCCTCCGCGTAAATGGAAAAAAAAAACAGGGAAATGTTCGCGAATCAGTATTACATTATATTGGAACAAATATTTCATACGGGCGTACGATTGCGCCCAGAGACAGAGAGATCGGTGTGTAATTTCGTTGCATCCGCGCCTGTATCGCGTGACCTGCCTTGTTATTCTCTGTTCTACGTCGTCCGCCGTGCAAGTCCATCATCCCGCGAAAGAGGGAGGGATGGGGTTGAAAGGGGGAGGAAGGGTGAGGGTGAAAGGGTGAACGCGAGCGCATGAACGTTGGGCGACGCCGGAGCTGATCGGAGAGAGAGATGGACAGCGGCCGATTCTTCGCATACCGAAAAAGAAAAAAGGAAAATAAAGGAGAGAGAGAGAGAGAGAGAGAGAGAGAGAGAGATGGAGGAGAGAAAGAGAGAGAAAGAGAGAAAGACAGGAATAAACGCTGAACTGTAGTATAACGCCAATGCGTTACAATGATTGTTTCTCCCTGTCTCGAGAGGCGATACGATAAAATCGATCTCCTAACGATCGGACTATCGATCTCATAAACAACGACGACGGGCGTGCGCCGCGCCGCGCCGCTTCGCATCGTGAAGAAAAGCCGCCAATGAAGCCCCGCAGCGTGTTGTTCCAATGCATTTACAATAACGACGTTGTTTATCTATCGGACGACAAACGACTGGCGGTTCCCGCCCTCGCGCGTCCACCCGCACCACCCTCTCTCGTCCCCGTAACCTTTCTCCTCTCCCTTTCTCGTACGTGTAAGCTTTCCACCTCGCCCCCGTCCTCCTTCGCCGTATTCAACGTCAACCCTCCGCCTCTTTACCCCATTCATCTCCGTCTATATCGCCACTCTCCGTCCATTCTGTGTATATATACAATCGTTATATATTAAACACAGTGTAAGCTCGACAGGCCGGCCGAGTTGCAAACAATCGTGATGCGCTCTCTAGTACGAGTCTGCGTTGGACATAATGTGGTAAACTGTCTGGATGATCATTGGTAGATTTTTTGATGCAGTTCGCTTTGTAAACTATCGTGTTGTGAAAATTCTACATCAAAATTATTGTAAAATTTGAGAAAGAAAGAGAGGGAGAGAGGGAGAGAAGAAGAAGAGAGGATGACATTAATAGTATTTTTCAGAATATTATTGTTTTCTGATCAGATTAAAGTTCGTCGGAGATACATGCATTATGGGAAATATTAATAATGTAAAAGTAATAATAAATCAAGTACTATAAAAAATGTAATATAACTATATACGTATTTTTTTATTTTGAATAATATGTTTTATATTGTGATAAAATAATTTTTAGTGTACTTGCGTTATCTTCATCAAGAATTATCATTACTTATGTTTAACATTGATTATTATGATTATTAAGCCAACAAAACTTTGTTGTCGTAGAACTGTAAAAACTTGAGAAACTTTTTACGTGAGAAAACATATAGAAGGCAAAGTAGAACATTAAGAAAATTCATATTAATTGTATCGTAATTAAATTGTAATACATAAATGTTTTTTAATAATTGTTAACGAAACAATATCATATTATTATATTTTAAAGAATTGATAATATCACATGAGATCACGACAAAAATTATGTCAAGTCACGAAATCACATTTTATTTTTTAAAATTAAATTTTTCTACTGAATGTATTTTATGAATAATAATATCTGGGTTTTTTTTAAATAAAAAAATTGTAAAATTCTTCGCATATTAGTTGAAAATTATATTTCATACTTATTATTTTTATTTATTATTTTAAATTTTTACACTTAAAAGAGGGATAATTAATTATGTCCTTAATTTGGGACGCGTTGTAAAATGGGACAAAGAGTTAAAATTTGAGACTGTCCCTTCTAATTTGGGACGATTGATCACTAAGTATTACATGTAGCATTTCAATCTGCTAGTGAATGAGTATTACGATGTATAATGCAATAATCGCAGAAGAAAAAGAAGATATTAATTGACTGCGGTAGAGGCTCGTGGACGTCATGAAGTTACAGGAGATCATGAGTAAGCAGGAGGATAGCAACAGCCGAAGAGAAACTTGTAACGATCTTTCGCAAAGAGATCCTCGTGTGTGTGCGTGCCTGCCCCGGCGATTAATACGAACTGATGTCCTCTCTTATCCTGCGACTCGAGTATCGTCTGGCTGATATAAAAAACATGGTAGCACGATATGTTGTGTGTTGCTTCCTCTACTGTTTCCACTCTTCTTACTTCCGGATAGAATTGGAACATGGTAGACACGAACTAGAGGGTTGCTTACACTGAGTTAGCATTGTTTTGTGACGGCCACTCAGACTTCTCGTTAAAAAGAACCACTGATGTTGTCGGTGAGCTTCCATTAACGCAAACTTCAATAACGTATGAAGCTAAATTGAAAAATTATCACACCAAAGCAAGCTGACTATCTTTAAAGAGATGATGATTCTAAGCTTGGTTGTATTTCCTTTAAATCTTTGGATCGTCGGCATTCATGCATATTGTTTAGTTCTGCGTGATAGAAATTTTATTGTAATATCTGAATAACGAATTTGTTCTTGTAGAATTTTTGTAAGATAAGTAGAAATTATCTTTGAATTTATTTTGAATAATTAAAGATTAATAAAAGGGATAGATTACAGAATAGAGATTGAAGAAATATATGTATAACATATTTTTGTAATTTTCTATGAATATATATTTTTTGTATATATAATTATATATACAAAATTATTATTGATGGATAAAAAAATAAGAATAATTATGCTTTTAATAAACATAAAAATAGAAAGGACGAGTCGGATAAAATGTCTGAATAAAATTTTGATGAAACGCACGATTTATTTTTGAAGCGTTTTGCACAGGTTTTTTTCACAAGTATTTATTTAATAACTGCACTTTTAATGAGGGAATACATTTTATAAAATCTAGTCAATCCATTCATTTATTTGACTCTGTCCTGTAAATATAACATTCATGAATTTAAGGTTGCGACTATTTTTCGTTGTGTCATATTTTATTTGGAACTCAGTTTTTCCTACTTAATTTGTTTTTTATCCATCACTGTCAAAGATGTTATTTTTATCATTTAACTATATAGATTAATCCCAAAGTTATTTACCTAAACATATAATAAATGAATCTTGCTACCGAAATAAGATAAATCTTATAAGTTAAATTTGTGCAAACCAAAACTTACAAATATAAAATCTTCAACTTCATTAATATATTTATAATCTCCTTCGATATTAAAATAAGAATTAATATAATAATTAATCAACATAATAATTAATAATTTAAGGATTTACGCTTCTTTAAATTGCCACATCTTCTTCGTTGGAGATTCTGATTTGATCGGCGATATTCCGTCAACATCTGTTTGTAGATTCACGGTAGAGGCTCGTATCTGTGCTTATATATGCACTGTACGTCGGTACCGCCTGCAAGGATTGAGCACTGATATAGCTTAGTGCTTACATTATTAATTCCACATGTCGGTGTGTTGAATTGAACCTGCTTGGTAAACCGGTTGTAGCGTAACGATTTTACCTAGTTCTCTCACTGATCTGTGTGTCTCCGGTCTTCGTATGGTATACCATTTAAGAGATTGCCTTTGAAACGGGTCAAGATGTGTACAGACTAGAATTAGAATTTCTTTCCGTGACTCCGAAATTTAACACGCCATCGGCGTTTCAGTTTTTTTTAGCTAAATACTATTAGACCCCTCAGCAAACTTTCAGAACGAATTAAGTCTTTGCTGAGCGTGTAAACATCTATCAAGTTGCGAGCTAAATATAAGACTCCGGAAACAGGTCATTTGCGATTCCAAAATCGTTTATGGAAAAATCGTGTTCGCTACTTTTAACATCCCGCAAACAATCGTGTAATATGACAGAAATGAAATAATAAAGTACTATCGATTCAGTATCCGAATTGGACGAATTAGCGTAGTAAATATTCGTAACTTCGTTATGTTTTATTATTACTTGTTGCTACGTTTTCTTAAAAATATGCAAATATCAAACTTTATTAAAAATACATGACGATCATCTCTATAATAAAAATTATACTTGATCTAATAACAACTGCATGTTGTAACGTTGAATTACTCGTGGTGTTAGGTTAATGGGTTAAAACGTTTCCTCCGGCAAACAATGATAGATGGATAAAGTAGCTGACGACGAAGCGACTTTAATCATTCCGAGAGGCGTACTCGGACGATCGGCAGCCGCTCGCGGCGGTATACAACCAGTATACAACAATCACGCACACAAGTCAGCGCCGCGAATAAATAGCACGTAACGGCTGTAGGAAGGTGCGCGCGATGCGTTGGAGAAAAGCTACTTTACGAGGGTGGCAGGTCTGATCGTCGGCTTGCCCGCTTTCTTGCCGGCGAATAATTAGAGTCGATAAGTCACAGCGCAACACCCTGCCACGTATAGGGATGAGGTGTACCGACGGGGGAGGGCCGGCGGGGCTCGGGGGAAGTCGTGAGCGAAGTTGAAAGTTAGAATCGCGAGGGGTGCAGCGTAGGGGCGCAGAGGGGAAGGTCGGAGAAATCGCGTGCCGATGCCCCATTACACGGACAAACTTAGCTTCACCCGTAGTCGCGGTTCCTACTTTCGAGTTGCCGGCTTGCGAGGGTGGAAGCCACCCCCTGGAGCGCGTCCCCGTTACCTCTCTCTCGTCGTGCCCACCGCCATCGGTGGTGGATACTTTCTGCTCGTCCGATACGCGCCACCAACACTGTTGCTATTTAGGGTAATTTCGACTTTCCGATACCCGTTACGTAAGCGCGATTTCGAGGCCGCTCGCGATCGATCGCGCGCCGCTCAGGAAAGGCTTTCCGATAACAGGCTTCGATTTTGCATGCAACTCGCAACGCTGCAATTATATTTGAAGTCAAATTTTCGCACGGCCTGTGTGCCGCTGCCACATTTCGCTTATACGTTTCGTTCGATCGTTGGGCGTGCAGTAGTCTAATTATTCATCACGTTTATAACCGAAATAAATCACGATATTTCGCGCATATGTTTCGGAGCGATCTATTAAGAAAATAAATGAACAGGTTAATAATAGATAAATGAGTATTTTAAAAGGTGTAATTTTGCGTTGATTAAGTTCAAAATTGAAAAAAAAATTACGTCGCTAATTTATATAAGACACTCGTGCGGATGTAAACGTAGAAATTGGATTCGATTAAACTGTTGCATTCTACTTAACGTAATACACTTAACGTTCATTAATTTGTAATGTCAATCCGTCTTACGACAACATACACATATACAGATGATATTTCCTACTTGATCCACATTAAACATGCGTGTCGGATATAAAGGCATTTACTGAGTACGTTGACTTCTGATATGAGAAATTCTGATATATTAATCGAATTATGTGAATTATTGTATATGAGGATAAATGGGTAATTTTTCGATATTATTCTATGGTCGGTTTTTTTAACGTCTCGACGCACGTAGGTAAGCTTGAACGGTATACTCGCGGCATTACAGCTTTTTTTTTATGCCGGTGCACGGCGACACTGGAATACTGAGCGATTACGAATTTAGAGATGTCTCATTCTAGGTTATTCCGTAATCAATAATTTAGATGCATTGTAATGCGAGTTGTGCATCGTGTGTTGAAAAGTACGACGAAGCCTCGCTAAACGCGTTCTACGTACGCGCGGAAGGACACATTGTAGCAATTTAGCGGAGTTGCTCGAGCACAACTTTAGAAACGTAACTTTGTATATGATGCATCGTAACTACTTTCGGCCTATACACCCTGCATTCGTTAAAGATGTGTATGGTCTTGAGCGTGTATGGTACGATCAATTTTTTAACGTTTCTGCCGAGTATTCCGGGAAATCGAAGAAACTGTTAGTATGCGGCTGTATTTTCAACAGTTTATATATAACATCTTTCTAGGAAAGGTTGCTTGTACAGGCATTCGAAAGTACAATTTAATTTTGTTATACTATTGATTATTTTGGAAAATGAGAGAGATGTAATATTAGATACTTTTATCTAAATTCATATTTAAGGAAGGTAATTTTGCTAGCAACTATTAGCTATATTTTTGGAAATAAATTTATAGGGACAGATTTGATGAAATATATAGCAATATAGATGGAAATATGACAATATCGTTAATATTAAAGATATAACTTTTTATAACTTTTTTTTATCTTATCACTGTATGTGCAATTATTTTTTTAAGTACATACATACATACGTATTTTTAAAAAAGAAAAACTATGTTATTGTTAGTTACAATAATTTACGTTTTTTTGTTCATATTAATTTGTGACACGTAACTGTTCGAAAGTGATATAAAAAAATATGAAACGTTTTCACGCGGAAGTTGAAAATGTCAAAACTCCGCGACAGTCTGATTTCGCGTGCTATCTTTTCGGGACTGAAGATTTTGCCGCGGAGGGTCTATCTCGGCGGTTGGACAATAGACACAGAAAGGAGTTTTTCACGCTGCTATTTTTAATGCCCGGAGCTTTTTGGTGGCGGAAAAACGCGGAGAGGAAAGCCCGACGTGTTTGACCACGTGCCGGACACGGATGAGTTATTTTGATATCGGGACTTCATGCCCCATTAGGTCGGCTTGACGATTATTTCGGAAGCGGAGCAGGACAATACCTTGACAATACTCTGACCAGTGGTTTCGTTCGATCGGCTACTACCACCCTTCATTGTCACTCTCTTTATCCTCTCCCGTTTTCCAAACCCCGCGCTCGCCTGCCGAACATTCAGTGAATGCTTTCAAAGGCTGATTTCTGCTGTTGCTGCTACTCACTTTGATCGAGCATGTTTCAAACGCGCCAATCGTATTAGCTAAATAGATTTGATCTTCTTTATACACTTGAGGTATATATGCAGGTTATTATGTTTTTTATAAATTTTATTAAACGTGTAATTTGTATAGGTGTAATAAAATATTATTTAGGGGAACTTTTTTTTCGGTATATACGCCACACCTGTCAAAAACTTAATTTATTAAGTATTATTTATTATGTTTAAAATAAATAAATTATATCAGTAGAAACTTTGTACTGTCTACTATTATGAAAAAAATATTAGAAATCCGAAATATTTCGCGTATTAAAAAATAAACTTTTTTAAACCCTTGCATTTTTGCCGTGTATTCCATAGGGGTGGGATATATGGCTACTCATAGAAGGAAGGGGGAATATATACGGCTCATGAAAAATTTACAAATAATGCATATAAATAAGAAATATAAAATGACACAATAACTTATAAAATGCATTTATAAAGTTTTATTAATGAATAAGAATGATAAATATGTATATGAAGTAATAAATAATAATTACAATCTTCCCAGATGTATTACAAGTGTTATAACATGAGGTACATATTTCATGTAATGCGTTTATTGCATTTAGTACACTGAATTCATTCTGCGCATTTTGTATGCTTTGGGCATAAATCCCGCCCGCTAAAAATGCCGCATATCCCAAATAGGGATATACAAGACAATAAGCTAAACAAAGAAGACAAGAGGAAAATATTTGTATTTTGTTATACAACATGCTTTACTATTTCTCTACACTCATGTATGACGAAATAATCACTAAGTCTTTTGCATGTCCTACAATAATCATTTTATGTAGATTATAATTTATGATGGCACTACTTAACATAGTGACAGATCGATTCAACTCACAATAATTTTATTAATATTAACAATAAAAAACTGAAATCATAACACAATACTAATATAAAGGTATGTAACAGAGTAGCAAAAAAATTACTTCTTCTATTTTTTCTGACTTCTGCGGCGTAAATCCCATCACGGTGTATTTGCCGGAATTATCCTAAATGGCTATACTAAATAAAAATGTTTTTTTAGAAATTACATTATTGTTGCACGAAATAATGAATGATGTGTGCATACAAGCGCGTGTAATTGACAAGAATATTTATATATTTCTTATAAAATATATTAGGTGTTGGAATTAATTCGTAGCGTTTTACAAGTGATGGGAAGTACTTTCATTAATGTATTTTTTAATGCTCATGTGAAATAAATAACATTCTTTCATTAAAAACGCTACGAATTAATTCCAACACCTAATACATTATATTTCTTGCAAAATATAACAATAAATACAATAATAAAATACGATTCTAAATAAGTAGAATAATCAAATATTTAAATAATTATAGGAAAGCAGATATTAAAACCGTATCTACATATTATATTTATTAAAATTATTTTCATTAATATACGAGATTATGCAACTGTAAACAACATTTGATTTAAGTAAATTTTATAGTAAACGACGTACATTAATAAAAAATTCATGAAAACAAGTACAAGCGTCATTAAATATTTCTTAATAAATCCGAATAAATATCTTTATTTACAGAGGCGAGTTTACGCGAATTCGCTGATGGGGCAATGCTACCCCTACCCTTCGTGTTATGTATGACTGTGTGACATATAAAAGGGAGTTACGCAGAGGTTATATTTTACCGGAAAAATTGGGAAATTTTTCCCTCAATTTTATCGTTACAGAGATTATGCTTTTTTCGGGGCTTATTCCCTGCGCCAATATTTACTCGTTTATAATATACATCGAAGCGAAAATGCTTTGGCTGAATGTGAATCTATTCGAAAATTTAGTCGCAGTAAATAAATATTTGTTTATCCCAACTCAAATATATTTCGAAAAATGAGATACGCAGCAGTAGCGGGCATTTTTTATTTGTCGGAAATATTTATCGCTGAATGAATATGTATATAATTTCTACGATGGTGTTCGATAACCGAAACTAGATTAATCAAAAACTAATTTTTATTTATTATGAGACTAGATCTCTATAATTTGAATAAGTATCGTAATAATCGTAACTTACAACATATAACTATAATAAATAGTAAAGTACTTACAACATGAAGTAATCATAAGAAAAAATCTTTATTATATCTATTCATTTAATACTAGCTCTTATATGTTCAAGAAACATACAATAAAATATTTATTTGTTTCTCTAAGGGAACCTCGCGAAATGTTAAATTTTGATTTAATGAAATTTGTGTAGATACTTATAGCTTATATATATAGAGAGATTAAAAAAATTGCAGTAACAGCATATATATATATATATAAAATATATAAACGGTTTAAGAAATGAATTTATATTCCTATATAAAATTGTTTTCAGCTTTTTTTATTATATTTCATAAAGTATTCGAGATATCAAAAAAATGTCTAATACAAAAGTTTTATAATAAAATTAGTTCTATTTATTTATGTTAATAATTTTGAAAATATAAATTTTGAAAAAAATTATTTTTTAAAAATATTATTAACATATATAAATAGAGTTAATTTTACTATGAAATTTTCATAATTTTCAACTATTTTTTTATATCTTAAATTATTTTTGAAATATAATGGAAAAAGTTAAAAGCTACTTTATACTTTAAACCCTTAAAATTTATTTGCCACCATTACTATTTTCTAAATTCATCTATTTATGTAAGCTATAAACGAGGCTATAAATATACAGAGTTTCATCAAAATCAGGATTGTGATGTTCACACTTTGTGATGTTCTCTAGTGGCTTTACGAAGGAAGTAGCTGGAAAACTTTAACAGGCGCGCGCGGAACGCGGCACCTTCTTCAACGCTCGCGAAACGTTAAACAATAAACTCCATACGTTGTATACACAAAGGTTCAACGATTTAAACGCGAGCTCGCAATAGCCGGAAGCGTTTTGCGCTGTTTTTCGACGGCAGGCATATCGCAATAATCCTCTTTTCCGGAACAACATAATAAGCGGTAACGTAAACGCACAGTTCTCGTCTGCGCGGTCAGGTGGTGGCGCAGCGGAAAGACGGGAGGGTAGTGATGGAAGGGACCGTGGAATTTTTTCGGTGGCGGGAGGAAGAGAGGGACGTTCAGGGCGAATTGAACTAACAAGGTCCCCGAGGGCAGTTTACGCCCGATGTCCCAGTAAACCCCCAAACTGTCGGGGGATGATCGTTTGACAGCTTGCGCTACATAACCAAGTGTCTATAAATCCACTTCCATGCTAAACTCATCGTTTCGCTAGCAACATCACTCCTACTTTATTCGGTATACATAACAAAAGAAAGGAGAGACGCTGGAATAAGTAAAGAAATCTAACAGAATTGCTTGTTAATTTCGATAATGTCGTTTCAAGAGACAATCATGAAAATTAAGAAATCATTGCATAGTCTTATTTGTAATTAAAAATATAACGTTTAATCAGCACGTAATATTATATTCATTTTTAGTTATTATATAGAACATTTGTCGTAAAGATATATGTGAATAAATAAAATCTAAATATAATAATGATTGATTATAAGATCAATAGTGTTTATTTTTTAGTACATAGTATATAATGAACTATGATTTCTGTAACGTTATAGGTATTCATTCAGCTATTCAGAACATCTGTTACAAACATATATATATATATAATGTTTAAATATACTAATCATTTATATTACAAGATCAGTTTATCATTTATTGTATAATATATTAGGTGTTGGAATTAATTCGTAGCGTTTTTTAATGAAAGAATGTTATTTATTTCACATGAGCATTAAAAAATACATTAATGAAAGTACTTCTCATCACTTGTAAAACGCTACGAATTAATTCCAACACCTAATAATATAATATATATACAATGATCTACGATTTCCTCAGGGCGAGGAGGTTCTTCGTTATGTGTCCTTTCTTATGTTTCGCCATAGTATTTTGGTAAGACCCTGGAAACCACGTGACGGTAATCAACCTGCTAGGGAAGTCCTTCTCGGGTGTCTCAACAGTTCTTATGTTCGGTCCGCTTAGGGTATTGCTCCGGCCGCAAATCGCCGGTGAGAAATGGCAGTCATAGATCCTCCGCATCTCAAGTAGGTGCGTTTCGTGGCAACGACCGAATGACCATTTGTTAAATTCCTCCGCTCTGCCGTCATCTGTCCGCCATCGGCTGAGAAAACAGCTTGCTACAGCAGCCCTCGATCGTCCTCACTTTTTGTTGCATCTTGACAGACGTAGAAACTGTCCTTGGGGAAAACTTGTCCTCGCGATGATAGCTGCGTATCTCGTAAAGGTATTTTTAAGATCTGAAATAATGCACCTAGTGTTTTATTTTATAAACTGGCTGTTTATAGATATAACATTAATAAATAAATAAATAAATAAAAATAAACGAATACGTGGATGTGTGAGTGTGTATTATGTTAATACAACTCATTCGTGTAATATTTATCTCATTTTATTTTCCTCTTGTCTTAAATAGGTTTCTTATTTAGCAATAAATCAATCAGTTTGTTTTCAATTTCCTTGCTTTTTTAATTATTAACGTTATGCAACAAATTTGGTAGAGAACGATGTTTCGCGAGCGGGCCTCTTTTTCAGATGGATTTGCACTTTACGTTAAATGAACTACATTACTTACACAAATTTGCAGCGGGCAGCATGCGCATCGCGAATTCCAATTTCAGATCGACCTTCCGTAATTTCCGGAAATTTTCAAAAATCGCCGCGAACTTCAATAAAGCCGTCGTAATTAATTTGTGATTATATCGTGAATTCCTGCAAATTCATGTTACGTTGCATAGCGCGATAGGAATGCAACCGACCTCAACAAGCTCGATACGAAGTGCCCGATTTAGAGAGACGTATAAACGATATTTCGATACTATTTCCCCGCGATACTTTCCAAATCGAATTGAAAGGTGCAAAATTGACAAGCGCGGCGCGGTGCGGCGCGCGCCGCGGGCTGCGATTTTTCCTGGAATCGCCGTATCATTTTTCCTCGATAGTTTCGTTCACGAGAATGCGGAAAAATGTAACGCGCGCTCGCCCTCAGATATGAAATACCGACTCGTGCCGACAATTGACTTATTAATTATCGATCGCTCACGTTGTCCTCGATATCGTAGATGCGCAGAAAACAGATTTTGATCATCCCAGGGGTTTTTAACAGCCCGATGTATAAAATTTATGCGCCGAGCCATATTTATTTCTATGCATATTTATTCGATGAATTTCATAACTAAATTACAAATCTATATGCGACGGTTTGTTAACTTGATAGTACTTGTAACAAAATGTCAAACGCCAAACCTCGTTTTACATATGCATAAAGGAGAAATATTAAAAATTTGCCTAATTATCCATTTCGTGATTAATTCCGATTGGAATATTGACGAAAGCATTTACCACTTAACCGGCTGTAATTAATAGCTTAAATAACGCTTTTAACGTTCCTGCGATATCTTTCGATTGTGAGAGAATTTGACGTGAATCGTTTGTTTAATTAACGAGAGATAACGCCGATGTATGTGTTGTAGCGGTATGCATGCTTGTTCTGGTATATTGATATGCAAGATATATCTTGAGTTTATGGGGTTATTAAGGACTTCATCCGTGTCTCATGGCGGGATTACTACGTTATTATCCTTCGGTAAGTGGCAGGCAGGTTGGTCGGCTGGCTGGTCGGCCCCTTGTAAGGAAGACCAAACATCGTCTCCTCCTTACACGGTCCCTCAAGCTACCAGTGAAACTAGTAAGACATTCGCCCCCTCCAATCCAACCCATGGAACCCAGTTGTGAATTTGACCCTCGTAATTAATTTATGACGTCGTTCTTGTTGCAAAGCCAGTGAGTAAGCAGAGAATAACTGACCTCGCACGTGAAAACGCTCCTTCTCGTACTTTGGCCAATTACACCTTACGAGTCGTTTGATGCGAATAATTTCGAAGACACTACCTGATTTCATTACAATTTATTCACTCATTTATTACTATTTATTGCTTTTAAGTATACACGATGTAGATTGTTTAGAAAGCACATATAACATTTGATTTGCAAAATTGAATGCAAAATTACTTAAAGTGTATTCAATTATAAAACATACGAAAATAATATTGACTATTCTCTAAGAAATATTTATATGTCTTCGATTTTAACGTCATTAACGTAATACGATATTTACTTAAAGAAATACTCGGTATTATTATCAGGCATAGTTTTCCATATGTTATACATATTTTTGATCCAACGTATGGTTAATGTAGGAAAGCCACGGGATGACAAGCGTCACGATCCTGTGGCGTCTTTCATATACCCATACCGATCGCTCCCGCAGGATTCCTCTAATGCCTCCGCTTCCGCCTGGTGCACACGTATCCCGTACTTATTACGAGCCTAATACAAATTCGACATGGAAGCGAGAGTTGTTAGAAGGCGTACGGTGGTGCGCGGCGAGACGCAGGAATCCATAGATCGCGGGGCTAACAATCAGCCGTAAATTATGGTCTCAATATCCATTGTGTACCCTACTTGCTCTTGAGCGGGCCTAACCCCAAAGTCTGAGGCCAAGACTACCCACCCCATCGGCAGCTCAGAGAGACGGTTGGCTCTCTCACGGCCCGGCTGAACCGAGAGATATGTATATTAATGGGGCAATCTTACATAGTTTTGTTTACCTTGCCATTCTCCCAGTACGTATACAATTACTATCCCCCGGTCCCTATGGTGCGCTGGCACGAGAGCCGTCTCCGTTACAACCCCCTCGAACTACGCCGCGCCGCGCCGGCCTCCGACCTAACTAGTTTCCGCCGACGTCACTATCGCGTTTGGCTGCCGCGTCCTGTTCCTTCCTGAAGCAGAGGCGAACTTTATGGAGAATTTCATTGTTATTTGCGAAAGCTTAGACAAGTCAAAAAATTTTAAGCTCTCAAGACTCCGTTTTGAAAATGTTAATATGTGCATTCAATGTTTGTAAGCGCGGTTTTTTTAAAGATGCGGATGATATAATTAATTGTAAAGCTTATATTTTTATATGATTGTAACTTGTTTTTGATACAATGTATCTCAATTAACTTTTCATTAATAGTACGAGTATAAGGCAAAGGATACAAGACGAATAGATAAATTTATTAAGTTTGACATAGTTATAACAGTAAAAATAAATATATAGGTCTCTTTTAAAATTACTTATGCAATTCTTTCTTAGATTTCTAATATGCATTAAAGTATCTCTTTTTAATTAAATATTAAAAATCAAATCTGAATTATGAAATTCTTATTTTCAAATCGTACAATATTTTATATAATTTTAATATAACATTTGAATAAGTGATGTTACATAAATTAATTTTCTAAAAACGATCGATTATACATATTAAATGAGTTAAGAAAAATCTAATTTAATGAGCCGTATTAATAATAGTACATATGTATCAATATTGTTAATCAATAAGAAGTGTGAAGAGAAAGGACGTTTTTTTTTCTCCGAGGACATTTAAAGCCGATGCGATGCCGGATGCGACAGGACGCGTCCGATTCGCCGGAGTATTCCAGTATCGTAGAGATTTAGTGACGCGTGTCAACGCGTCTGCAATATGTTCAAGCCGCTGACGGCGACGATCGAGGTCGAAGGATGCTATTTTTAAAAACTACACCAGTCGTTGCGGCGATATTCCGATGCGAGAGCGCGTATCCGATAAAAACGAATTCCGTTCTTGAAGGGCTCAAACGCCGCGCCAATGAAAATCCATTCTACGGCGCGCCGGCTTTCAGCAAAGAAAATATTGTCCGCGGCGCGGGCGCGGGCACGGACGCGGGGTTCGGGGGAGGATCGCGGTAGAGAGCGGCACTTTTCACCTTCGCTCTTCCACCCCGGTTTTTAATTCCGTGCGTGGCGTGGCGTGGCATGGCACACGGCGCGCGCGGACCGGCTTTGTAGCGGAATGTACATTTCTCCCGCTGAACAACCTCATTTGTGTAATCCCCGAAGCTTCGACAACAAACTGTCTGTGGCATCGGAATGGCGCTGGGGGTGCACGGGGGTGTGAGCACGACATTAACGTACTTTGTAGTTCAGCTCTCTGCGGCAGTCGTCCTTCTCCGCCCCTTCTCTCGTTCCGTTCTCGCGCTCCACCCCGCGTCCCTTTACCACCAAGGTTCCGTCGTCCTGGATGAAATTGCGATTGTAATAGCAATTATCTTATTTCTACTATTGCTTCTTTGTACTTCGATTCGCGACATACGGACTTGGTGCTGATGCAAGCCGGGAGACAGGAAGGGCCGACGGGGTGAGCGGAAGGGCGGGCGGAACGGAGGGTAGTTCGCGAATGGAATTAAATGTTCACGGGATAGCTCGGGAAGGATCGTGACGCAATTTAAGTCGCACAGTATTTGCCGGAACGGAACGATGGCTCTTTCAGAGTCCAACATTACGCGCAATAGTTATAACGCTTTTTTGGTATTGTTGCGCTTTTCGTTTATACTTTTTCATGCGCTCGCGCTTTTAATACGCGTTGTATTTGAAAGGTCACTCGGCACTGTGTGTGGATTCGTAGGGGATTCGCGATTTTTATTGGCCGCTTAAGGGGGTTGCGTGATGGGAGGAAAAATATTGAGAGAGAAAACTAATTATGCCTTTTTAATTATATGAGTTTTTACTACAGTATTTAATTTTATATTGTGACAAGAAGATTTTGTAAATGCCATGCGGCAAAGATATTACAATTTTTTTAAATGTCACGCTATTGTGAAAATTATTACTTCGACATTATGTTTGCGCTGATTATGATGCAAAATTTTTTTAATTTTTTTAAAACAATATACGTATTGTATTAAATAAAAAAAACACATGAAATTCGTTGAGCTTATAGAATTGCATAAAGAATTAATTTAAGAAATCTCTAAAAAAAATTTGATTCTTATTAGGTAAAAATGAACGCTAAAACGCGATGAATAATATAAAAGATATAATATAAAATAATAATTATATTAATAATTCCAATACATTAACTGTAGAAATATTTTAAAATTTGTGCGTAACTCACGAAAATATAGACATTAATTGTATTGTTACTTCTCTTATGAATTTGACTCTCTTTTTAAACTACATACAGTCGACTTTTACGACAAGAAATTGGACATCCTTGAAGATACTTCACAGTTGTTTTAAGATGCAGTGACAAACCGAGATCGAGGGCAAATCGTCGAACGTAAAAGCGAAAAGCTGCATTGCGACGTCGAACGCAGAGGTTTGGGGGGGTGGGGGAGGGGGGGGCAGCGTGGACACAGAGAGATTGG
>NW_011627416.1:174123-201867 GCF_000204515.1 Acromyrmex echinatior
CACGTAGGGGTTGTCGGCACGGCGCGGCGTGGCGGTTCGAGTTGGAGAAACGGTCTCAGCTCGCGCCGCTCGGCCTGAAATTCGCCCGAAGTAATCAATATTATAGCTCGCGAAGATATATGCGGGAGGATGTGGGCAAACACAGTGTACACACGTGCATTGTTACATGGCCGGGGGAGGTGGACGGTATAAGGAGGGGTTGCCGGGAGAGATGAAGCTTCGTGGGAGGAGATGATGAAGAAGGGGACTGAAGGGTGCCACGGGGCTCGCAGAGCGAAGCCACGGTTATGCGCGGCTGGCGGGAGGAGGGGTAGGGCCTGAACGGAGGAAGGAAAGGGGTGGACAGCCGGACAAACAAAACCCTTGCTGCTTCATTTCTGCCCGTCTGGCCAGACACCGACCCTTTATACGCGCGCGCTTCCGTCCTACGCTCGCCGCCACCCCTGCCCGATGCGTGATGGACTCGTACCACTCTTTCGTCGACGTTCCGAGACGAACGGGACTTTCTGCGCAGTACTTTTCGAGTTTGTTAATTAACGGAGTCGAAGAATACGTCGTAATGGCTCCGAATGGGATTGATAGTCTCAAACGCAGAGTATTGTTCTTCTCACTGGCGGAATGAATTTCGCCGGCTGGCTTGTCGTTGTGAGAGACATTGAAGAGATTAGGGGCGCGTTGTACTCTTTCAATATTTTATTTATTCAGAGTATATCTATTCAAAATTATAATCTTGAGAAGTGAAAAGGTATATGTGATTCTTTAATTTATATACGGCTTCTGTTCTATAAATTTTTAGTTGCATCTTTGTGTTATTTTAATAAACGTATTTTTGTAAAAAAATCATGTGTAATAAAAATACTTGAAAAAAATAATAAATCGCCCAAGTAGAAATGACACTCAATATATAATGATGAAAAATAATAATTAATTACACGATTAATTTCTATGTACATGTTTAATTTATTAGTTGATGATTACGACGATATAATTTTTGTTTTAGGTCAGTGGTGTATACTTCCCTGGCTTCTGAGACACAGTGACGTGGCTTGTTGATGTGAGTCAGAGTACTTTTCGTAGTTGATGTGCATTTAATACTAAGACCTTTCGCAATTTATGTAGAATGCGTAAAGTTTTATTACTTGCTTTCTTATTAAGCATGTATTTGGAACTTAATGATTTTAGACGAGACATGTATGTCCTTTTAATTACGATAAAAAATTTATAAGACTGCGGATCAACTACATGAAGATTTACATAAAAGTAGATTGCACTAATTCAATTTAAGCATGACGTTAAATAATGTGGGATATACGTAGATAGAACTTCGTGCAAACAGAACTAAAGTTCCATTTTGATACATTTTGAATCATATTAATGGAAATTTTCATTTTATGAAATAATCCTACAGTTTTCGAGATTATAAATCTTGCAAAAAAACCAAGTTTGAGCCGATAGATAGTTAAAACGCATTGATTTGGGTAGCTAAAACAGAATCGAGCTCTATTGTCAGTTTTAGATCGACGTCGCGACTCCTTCTGAATATTTAAACAAATATTAAAACTTTCGTCGCGCGACGCGACGAAACCCAAAGTTCTTCCAGTCTTCGTAAACTCGCGATCAGAGATCACCCTTCATATGCGACGACCCTAAAACGTTATGGGTGTTGACGGCGGGCGTTGTCAAAATTTTGGCGTCGTACAACCTCCCCGTTGCATATAAGGAATCACGATTTGGGCAAGTCGAGGGTAAGAAGGATGCCACCCGAATATTCGGGTGACATAATACTTCTTAAGTCGTAAACCTCCCTTGCTTCTCGGCTGAGCGGTATTCCTGAAGTTTCGTATCGGCAGTCGTACAACAAACACGATTATCGATGTCTCGTTCATTCCCTAAAGCGAAGGGGAGGAAAACGCACCCTCGGATTCCACGTGCTGCTTCTTTCAACCCTCTCTATCCGTGCCGCGTATTTTACGTCGTCGTTTCCCGAAGGATCTTTTTTCCACCGAGACCTTTAGAATTATCGCTTTCGCGTCGAATCAACGGCATTATTTTGCAAACAAAATCATGAAAATTTATTTAAAAATACTTTATACGCATATTCATAAACCAATGTAAATTATAAAAATTATCGGAAGGAAGATGATCTTATTTATAAATAAATTTGTAATTTTAGCTTGTATACAAGCAACAACATTTTATTATTTTCACCAAGGAAATGATTGCATAAAAGTATATGATACTTTTTTTAGTGAAACAATTAAATTTTTTATCTACAACATTTGCTGGAGAGTTAATCACTATGTAATATGTGCATAATTTGCACTTCTTGGAATATGTATTCGAAAGTAAAGACTGCTAATATGAATGACTAAACTGAGAGTTAATTCTTTTCGTCATTTGTTTCAATACACCTATTATGTTACGTATAGGATGCGATGCATGTCAGGACACTACGAGAATACATTTGACTCGTTTCTATATCAACGTGGTATTCGTTGGCTACTTGCTCATGCAGTACATTAGCATTCCAGCTAATTAAAACGTAACTGTAAAATTGTAATTGTCTGGGTTATCGATGGTAATGCGTAAACGGATGGTGCAGCCGGAAGTTAGTCCGTTACGTTGCATACTGCATACTTTTTCTGCTTGGCTCGCAAATAAAGGGGAATGCCTGATTGTATGTTCTAGAAAAGCAGATGTACTGATAGTTTTTCTCCACAAAAGATGTTTCTGCCAATTAATTTCTACCACGCACGAGTCATTCTTATGCTTTCTCTTCTCTTTTCTCTTCTCTTCCTCTACTAATTACCTTGCACATAATTTAAATAAACATTTGGAATTTTCGGGGAAATTCTGTGAAATAAATATGAAAAGAATGTAAATAAAATATAAAAAAATATGCATAACAAATATGTGCCTCATTGTATAAGTCATCGTAGAATATTTTATATATCGTTCTATTTAATTGTTTTTCAATGTGTGCTTGAAAAAAATGACTAAATAATAACGTTGAAAAAATTATTCATACAAGTGAAATTTAATTATTTATGCAAACATACGATACTGTTTGGAACTATATGTTAGAATTTTATACATAAACGTTAACGTAATCGAAGTTTGTTTTTTTGACACAAACGTTAATGTATATAATCGAAGTTCAGTGCAAGTACATATACATAATAATAGCACGTTATTAAAACGTATTCTATATATAAATTTTATTTTTATAAAATTGATTTTTTATATTTTATTCATCTTTTTTATTTATCTTTTCAAGACACTACTTGTTATTATAGGAATGATATAATTTCGCATTTAATTTGTATAATTACAACTAGTTACACTGTAATTCGATATGCGGTCAAATAGTTTCATTTCATTTGCTCTATTTAATCAAGTAGCCAAGTTAGTTGCCAACATTAAACGCATTCCCGATATTACTAAGATACTAATTATTTGCTGTCGGCCGAGTGGGGGCTGCTTTATCCTCTTGTATATGAATGGGTGCAGCGCGTTCCTGCCTGCCTGCGTACTAACCGCATAGAGGGTGGTTTCGGATGAACGCTCGGGATATTGCTTGCGTTATTGAGCGTGTTAATTGATATTTCTTTCGTTCGAATTTATTTTTAAAAGCGTAGAGCGGCTGGGAGCTTTCCCGCCTCCGGGAAATTTGCGTTTTCCTGAAACTGATAATAATATATACCGCCGATATATCATTATACCTTTGTCCTTTGTTCTCGCAGTGACACCAAGTGCTGACGACAATTAACATTTTTACATTATTTATTCACTTTTGTAGCTTGCGCGCGGACGATCACGCGGCTGAAAATAATTCGCGCACTCGTTCTCCTTTGTACTAATTATAAATAAATATTTTACACAACCGTGAAAAAAGCGGTTCGGCCAACAGTATTATATAACAATTCCCCGCCGATCTCGATACCTATAATTGACTTCCTTATTTATATGCATTTGCAATCGTAATATATTTTTTTCATATCTTATTTTAATACATTTTCTCTTTTATTAACAAGAAAATGTGCGTTGCTTGAAACATAGAAAAATATTAGTCATTTATTTCATAATATGCATCGTATAATATATTATATAATAATACGACATAAATCGTTTTATATCATTGATGAAAGATATTATATTAGTTATTTAATATACCTCGATATGTATAATATTGAAGAAGAATTAAAAACGAAAAAGTAGACTATAACAAGAAATGGTTGATTTCGAGAATGGCATAGAATCGTAATACACACACACACACACACACACACACACACACAATATTTATATTAATTTCTAGAACAAAATTATCGATCATTATTTTTATGGACACCACAGGATATAAAAACTCAAAATCAAAATAACTTGTAAAACTTCAAATCGAAATAACTTATATAATTTGTAAAAAAATTTATGCCATACATCATTGTACTCATTAGATTAGAACAGACTCTACAACTTTTATTATGTCGAAAGATTTATTTTATTTCGTAAAAATTATGTATATCTCTTCGTTCTCTAACACAGATAATTTTTTTTAAGTGATTACTGTGCTCACAATAGAGTTTAATTAGAACCGTTTAATTTGATATTATATTTATTAGGTCTATCTCTGTTAGTTTACAAAAGATAAGAATAGGATGGTCATTTATACGGGAACATTTTTATATTATTTTATTTTACATATTGTATCTTTTGATATTACATTTTTTCAAGCTGTTAAATGAGATTTAACATTTTGAATTCTAAATCCATTATGATTGATTACAAATTAGAAGTCGTAATAAAATTGATTCCGTCGGTGATGGATTAATCGATTGCGCGGGAGCATTTCAAACGATCAAGATATAACCTGACTGCCTATGATCAACGTCTGGTTAAACAAAAATGCGAATAGCAGTAATAAATGCTATTATCGGACATTGTGACAATCGTTTGCGAGCACTCCAGTAACGCGAATGTACTGTCCATTTAATTTCTCGGCAAACAATGGGATGATTACGCACCGATTATATTGTGTCAGAGGGCAGAGATGCGCTGGGAATTCCATGGTCAATCGTTCTATTAACTGTAACAAAAGTAACGAACAATCTTAATTGTAAATCAAAGGTAAATTTTGCATCGTTATGCATGTGTGACGTCTGTGTAATGTAAAAGGTAATGTCAGTGTCAAGAAAATTCAAGAAGAATTGATTCATAATTTCAGAACGTCATTTATGCAAATTTACTCATAAGTAAAACATGCAAAGTAAAATGTAAAAGAAATGTGAATATACGCTATTATTAATAATATTTTCGAAATATACGTGTGAAGGATTAAGCTTTTATTTTTTTATTATGATATAGTTAATTAAAAGTCTGTAGGTAATCATGTACTCTCTAATTTATCAAATTTTTAATAATTATTAAATTAGGACATTGAAGGATTTTGCTGAAGTATCTAAGAACTTAACTAGATACAGATTTGAAAATAATTTTATTAGATCATTAATAATTATGTAGGACACTCAAACTGATTATAAAATGTCAAAACTTTTTGTAGCATTGCTTATCATATTTAAGATTTCTATGTATAATCTGATGGTCCAACTTAATAAAATGATTTTTAGATCTGTATCCAACAAAATTTTAAGATATTAGCAAAATTGTTCCTTCTATGTTGATTAAAATAGAATTAGTAAAATCAAAGATTGATATTCATATTTTTTATTCTTCTCGTATAAATAAAATATTAAATTGAAGCAATGCATTTCCGTACAAATACTGTTTGCACATATCAAGAGTTTATTGCGCTCTGAGGAAGCTATGGAGTACGATGGATGTGCGAAATAATGCCATCAATATATAAAAAGACGAACCCCGGCGCGAGCGCGTCGCTGTCCGGTAATAGAAACCGATTTGTCAAGGTGCCTTTACATTTCCACGCAGCGAGTTTCACATCCGATAACCCGTTTTATCCCACGGGAACCCCGTCCGTATCCTCCTACCACCTTACTCATCCCGGTCGACGAGTCAGAGAATCACGAGGGCATCCCCTTTTCAAACCCCGTCGTACGACGTGAGTGCGTGTCCGAGTGCGCCTACGGCCGCCTCCGATTTCATCTTTCTTGCCTAGAAAGTCGAGTAGATAGGGAATCTTGTAAAATGGCCCGATGAAAGACAAATATTACCGGGGATCACCGGACGAAAGGCGCGATTTATTTTGCGGGATTCTGCGTGGCGACAGTCACGAAGAGATTCCGGTGGCTACGAAATATATACACGGATTTAGGATAGGTTACAACTTGGTTGAAGTTGAGGCATTACAGGCGTAACCGCGTCTGATTTTTTCGTGATTAACAGTTTCTGTGAATTTTTATCTGTTTTATTATATATGTGACATTTATCTTCCATCGTGCGATTAGAATATGATATATTTCGATGTGTCCTATATTATTATTACTTTATATTTTTACATATCGTAAGCGAAAAAATTTAATATTAAAGATATTCATACAATCTCATGGACACATCCATGGAGAGGTTTGGAGGGTTCAAATCCTTCCTGAAAATTTTGATTAAAAGTTATGATTGATAAAAATCTAATATTTTTCTTGTTCAAAATCAAGAACAAGAAAGAGACATTCTGAGTTCTAAAATATTCAGAAAAGCAATTCACTAAAGCAAAAAATTAACTTATGTAGTAAGAATTGATAAAAACCTCCCTAAAAAATAATCTTAGATACGCGCCTATGATATCACCACAGCCTTATTAGACTGATATACATTTTTCTGTGTCAAATAACCTCATGAAGTCGAAAAACACTCCCATTACATAGAATAGAGAAAACAAAAAAAAAACATACATTTTTTCGCTAAAGTTAATATTTTGAACAAAATTAAGTGTAGGAATAAAATTTCCAAAATCCGGACGAGAAAGTCATAATACACTCTCATGAGTCTACGGAACACAAAGAACCACCGATTCATTGCAGGAAAATGCGCGCGTATTCAGAAATCGGAGTATATTTCCGTTGCACCCTCAAAAAGAGAACAAAGAATACGAGAGTGAAAATGCGGCGAGAGAAAGAGAAAAGAGGAGAGGGAAAAAAAGAAAACGATCTCCGCATGCATACGTGCGTGTTAACCCTCCGCCTGACAGAAAATTATAATTACGAGCCGGCATAAAAACTTAAAGCAGTGCTGCGCGTCGCGCCATTCGGCGTTTGTTTCGCGGCGGCTTGGCTCGGCTCAGCTCGACTCGGCTTGGCCCAGCTCGGCTCGATTCGGCGCGGCAGGAGCGGCTGTTAATTGAAAACTACCGAAAAGCACAATTGCGCGAGAATTATTTCTATTCATTAGCCGGATGGCGTTGCTCGGTCGGGCCGACCAGCCGCCGAAAAACTTTTCCTCGGCCAGCCGCTTTTTTTTTTCTCTCTCTCCATCTCCCCCGACTCGCGCCCGCCATCGTTCCACGCCGAAGCCAACCACCCTTTCCGCGGTCTCTATCCGACCGGTCGCGCGTGGCGTAATTATGTAACATAAATACAATCCCTGCCGCGACGTAATTTTTGTGGTATAAGCTCAAAAGCTCGCGCCACCCCCGCGCCACCCCACTAACCTGGCGGCACGTACGGCGGCGGCGGTGGCGGTGGCGATGGCGGGCCTGGCTTCTCTCTCCGCGGAGGGCTTTTTCAGGAACGCTTTCGCAAATCAATTTACGGCGTAACGCGGCCGTTCTCATTGTCCGCAGTGGTACCCGACGGCCGCCTCGTGGCTAAACCTTTTGTAACACCGGCGGCCATTGTTGTGACAGAAAATTATATCGTAATGCTTATTTACGATGAACATTCCGGCAGCCCGGGCCCCTTTGTTGGCTCTTGTCAAGTACCAAATGTAAATGCGTTTGTAATGCCCAGCCGCGACCCTCGATTCTCTCCTCGGATTGTAGATTTTGTTTGATAATTATATACGTGGTTGTATTTCGAGAGGGAGTGATCCTCGACGTCGCGTTGATCATTCGCTAGCGCGTCCGAGCGCAATTTTCTGGACGAATTTCCATTGCCACGTGTTATTTTTACGACGCGAGAACGCCTGCGCATTCATCCGCATCTACCACTCGGCAAAAATATTTTCATACTCCAAAGTTAGCGAATCTCAGCGCGGATGATGCCTTCTTTCTTTCAGCAGGTTGGAATTGTTGCCAGAGTGTGAGAGATTTATAATTCGTACCATACAATATCTAATAATTGCCAAGTACAAAGGTTGAAATTTTTATTGAACGAAATAGTGTCGTAGACGCAATTATTTTATCTCAAATGATGTAATAAATTATATTTGATAGTTTTATTCTAAATTGCTCCGATATGTATAACATATAATTGCTGTTAATTATTTCTTAAATACGTTAAATGTTTTAAAAAGTTTTGTATAAAGATTTAGAACAATCTTTTAAAAGTATCCTGCGTTTATGGTTAATACTTTATCGACTAATCGTAAATAATTGTGTCTGTTAGCCATTGGCAAACGTATCTGTAAACATTTCACGAAGGTGAGATCTAATTCTTATTTTTACACGATTTAGGCGTGATCCCGAGTAAGCCTAGCACTGGAATTGCTCGAAAGACGCTTCTGGGAATTCCAAGGGGTATTTTCGCCAGTCAATGAATTTACAGCCCCTCTTTACCGAGTTCACCCCTTAACCGCTTAACGAGAACTGCTTCGCGGCACGTGAGAAAAAAAAGCTAACCTGTTCAGTAGACGGTGGTAGGAGGCGTAAGCGGTCTTGAGGGGTGAATTAGCGCGAAATAAGTGTAGAAGAGAACACTCGGGGCCGCCTTGACGATAGAAACGAACACGTCGTTGTATGGTCTGCACGTACACGCGACGCACAAACGTAATGCGCGCGCGAATGTGTGTGTGTGTGTGTGTGTGTGTGTGTGTGTGTGTGTCGGACGCTGTCGAGCTCCATAAGAACATCGCGAGGGTGAGTCTTTGAGAAAAGATGGTAAGGGTAGGTACGCCACAGTGGGCGGAAGCGAGAGGGCGGAAAACGACGTAACGCGCATAAAGTAAATTGCCGCGAAATCTCGGCGAGCCTCAAGAACGGCGGTGGATAAGCGAAACAAATAAAATAAGAACGAGCCCGAGCCCGCAGGAGATAACACGAGAAGGGGTAAAAAGGGTACGTAGGTAATATGATTTAAGACCATAAGGTACCGCGCATTCAAAACACGAAGCTTGGCGATTTTTTTCCTTTTAGCAGAATTTTTACAAGCATGAAGTGCTCGGATGATTATTATCAAATTGGATTCTAATATTTGATAATAATCGTGTGGATAATAATGTAACTGATACTGCAAACTGTTTTTCAAATGTAATGTTTTGTTGTAATAATTATTTATAATATATGCCATCCGATTGATCGCTGAACTATACGATCACCTTACGATTAGGAGATACATCTAAAGTTAGAATAAGTGGAGACAAGCTTTAAAAATTCTGTTCCGTTATATCAGTTTGAACTTCCTGGCAATCAGTTTTATAATAGAAAGTGAAGTGATTTCAATTTTTAAGCAGTTATTGTATGTTTTATTTATAGTATGAAGAGATATATACACACAATTATAAATTTCTTATCATTTCAAGATTGAATTTGATAGCGTACTTAGTTTTCTTTCCTTTCAAGTCAATAATTCGATTAGCGAAAGCGTAAAATGTAAGAAAAATTTGTGTTACATTAAGAGTATTTTCTTATTTGTAAAATTTATATATTAATAGCAATACTGTATCATTCAATAGCGATAACATTCTAAGATTAATTGAAGTTAACAATTTTATACGAAAAGCTTTATGATTTTGCACGAGCGCTATATGATACTATAATATAAAGAATTTAATCTTGAATGAGACGCACACATATTACTTTATCTAATTAGTCTCTTCTTCACGGTAACCAATTTCTCAACATATCGTCGCGACGCACGTCACAGCACATAATTATAATGTAAGTGTTCCTTTCCATCCTTGAAAATCTCGACAAGAATTTCGCAGAACATGGCACAAGAGGGATAACGTCCCAGCAACAAAGGCGGCCTCGAGGACTTTCCGTCACGTGTCGCGCGCAAAAAACTAAGAGCCCCATCTCGCGTGTGTGGGGGAGGGAAGAGGGGGAACCCTCGAAAGCATCCGAAAAGAGATTTCCGCGGGGCGGGAAAAGGCGCACGGCCAGACAGAGGAGACAAACGCGGAAAGGAAGAACGAAACGGATGTATGGGTGGACGGACAGACGACAGACAGAACAGACAGACATGCGGGAAGGAATGAAAATAATAATACCCGGTGTGTGACCCTTAGGCCATAAGTGTCAAGCAAGGAAGGAAGGCAGGAAGGAGCGCGTTGAATTTGTCATATTTAAGTCTCACCTATCCTCGCTTCATCTCACGCACACGCGTGTTGCCTAATGTATCGTCCGCGAGGATTATTTCGGGAAGGCTTCAGGAAGGCTTCGGGAATCGAGGGATGAGATCCGGATCTTTTGTAACGCGGTTGCACGCTCCTCTCTCTCTCTCTCTGTCCAATTCTCTCTTCTCACGTGATTGTATCGGGCGAGAAAACATCTTCGGGGTATATCGAGATATGCCAACATTGAAAACAAAAATTATGGTTACTTTTCTAAAAATTTCATAAAGTTATTGTAATATTTTTTAAGAGATTTATTATAAAGAAGTTTTCAATTTTGAATTATAACTTTTGTATTAAGAGCGTTGTATAGGTTTTCCTTCTTTAATAGCAAAATCATTTTTGGCCTTTTGATCCTGGCAAAGCCATCACCATCAATCACACTCATATTATTCATCATATCATTACAATTCGTGTAAGCATCGACGGGCATTTGATTTTTCGCAATATCATAGATGCGCACGAACGTACTCTCGTTGATTCAATTGCGGTTTCCCGTAAACAAGTGCATCGTTTTATTATTTATCACCGTTATTCCGGCCACTTAATCAAAAATATATTACGGGCAATACCTCTCAACGTCTGACATTTTCGATGCCCGGCTATACGAGAGCGAATGATTTCATCAGCGTATTATTAAGTGGGCTTTGATTTTCGATCCTCATTTTGCAAACCAAGCTCTTTGTTGCCTACCAAGCCCGTCGTAAACGTCACAGAGAACACATACCTGTCAAATGAAAATATTCTATTTGCCAAACTATTACTCTAATCATAGGTATTGCATATTTGCTAATTATCAGAACCATTGTGCGCTATTAGGTTATATGTTCTACACTTGGTAAATTCAATTCTGTTACGCATAACTCGATCGACTGGTGGAACGTGCGCCGAAATTTGCGCCATCGTTTGCACTTTTCGCGGTGCCAGTCGAAAAAAATTGTCATTTCGGGAAAGAAAACCCTTACTCGTGAATTTGACATACAATTGATAATCCAATAAAGATCTAGTGGCGAAATTTGTGTTATTTGAAAGTAGATATAATTGATCTCTTTTTCTATTTAACAATGTTACATTTTACTTAATTAAAATTGTTACATTTTTTTTGGTTACATTTTCAAATATATATATATATATATATATATATATATATATATATATATAGCGTTAAGATAAAAAGAAGAGTGAGAAAGTAAAAATCGTAGAGAATGGAGTTAGCAACATGAATGCGTACATACACAATCGTATACGGACGCAACGGGGTTGAGCAAATGAAGTAGATTTGACATAATGATTTCGAGTGCGCGGCGCGCGTACGCCGAGAATTGTTGCTAGTCGGTCGGATCCGCGATTCACCTTGTTCGTTGCAATTTTCATTCCTGTCGATGCGGACTATTACAATTTGATTTCGCGGTGAAAACAAACATTACATTTCGCATCGCGGAAACCCGATTAAACGTATTAATGATGATTTAAACTCCGCGATTTACATCGATCGCAATTAAATGTTTTATTCGCTTAAGTGTTTATGAGCCTTTAGGCTCATTATAAAATATTAAAATGTAAGATTAAAGAAAATTGCTATAAGAAGATTTACTTATGTATAATTACTAGGAATTGCTTATATAATTCTGAACTTTAACTTCAAATTAAATTTATTAAACTGATTTTAATGATTATAAAGGCAAACTAAATCAACTAAACCAAAAAATTCTCTTAATTTTTTAACGTTCACGCAGATCTCCCAGACATAAGTTCTCAAATAGGGGGAGCCACTGATACCAAAAAGTATTCTGTACAATAGCATGTTTATAATGTTAAAATTATATTAAAAAATAGTAAACATACCAATAGGTAATATGTCATTTATTTTTATTTATATCGGTATAGAACACATCTTTAAAAATAATATAATATTAATATTATAAATAATTATACAAATTAATATTATTAATAATGTAATTATAATAATAAATCAATTATTATAATCCTTGTAGTATACTCACAATACATGTTATCACATAACATGTAAATAACTTAAATAATTAAATAAATTAATATTATTAGGTGTTGGAATTAATTCGTAGCGTTTTACAAGTGATGGGAAGTACTTTCATTAATGTATTTTTTAATGCTCATGTGAAATAAATAACATTCTTTCATTAAAAAACGCTACGAATTAATTCCAACACCTAATAATTTTTTAAAATTGTGAATCATACTTAACTTTTTAATAATTTAAAATTTAATTATAAAATATTATTTCCAAGAAGAGCAATGAGTTTGTTCTAAATAAAAATAAGTTACTTTTTTAAAAATTTGTATATATTATTTATCTCTTTAAAAAAGCTTATAACTTAAGAATTTAAGCTTATAATTTAAGAATTAAAATTTTCAACAGAATTATTCTGAAAAGATCATTTATGGGTTGAATGACTCTAAGATTAATTAAGGCTAAAAATTATACCATAAAAATACCTATCAAAGTTGCACAATAACTTTTGAGTTATAAGCGATCAAAATTGACTAATAATATCGCGTATAATTCGCGCTCAAATCAGTTTGTAATTGCAATTATATGCATATCGATTTCTCTTATTTATTATTGATTTTCTGATTGTCTGATATTAATTTTTACTGCTCAGCTGATTTTGTCTTGGTTACTTAAACGCGGATATGTATATTGCGCGCAGCAATCAGTTGATGAACTGATAAGTTAATTACTCGTATATTTTAACAGCTGTATACAAGTTCAAGCGAATAAAGTCGAGCTATTAATTAATATAGATATAGAAAATATATGAAAAATTAAAATAAAATTGGCGCATTATAAAAATAAATATAGTAAACAATTATTAACCCGTTATTTGTTGTTAAATAAATTAATTGGTAAGTATACTATACGTATATGGATTGACTGTAAAATATTTTCTATTTTTTTACTTATACTTGTGATGTATACGATATTGAAAAAAAATCTTATATTTTTTGGTGGCACTATATAATATTTAACTTTGAGAAGTAAATGCTAACATAGAGTAATAAATATATTTCATGAAAAGAAGAAAAAGATAATAAAGTAATAATTTTATTAGCTTTATTACTTTATTATAAGAATTATTAATAATTTTTTCCTGTGATTATAAGATACGACGAATACGTCGCATATATCCATATTATGTATATACATATATTTGTCTTTTATTTTATATATATATATATATCAATATTTAGTCAAGGAAAAATACCAATATATTGCAATTAGCAATGTGTACTGAAATTATAATATTGCGAGAATTATCTCTAAAGACTCAAACGACTTAATACGGTATGGCTTCGCGGTAATTGCTACAAAAACATTAGATCTCCCTTGCATGAATCGACCATGAACATAATTATACCCTCTAGATCAATAAGCTCTTATTATGCTTACACATCGGCACAAATGAGGCTATCGCAAACAGATGTACGTTTTGTATGTTTGTTAAGACATTTTCAACAAAAACTACATACTATTTTTACGATTTGAGCGACTTGTTCCTTTTCTAGGCTATTATAATTTAATACTATATTCAATGACTACAATGAAATTGCAATTTGATGATTAATTTGACTACAACCATTTTATAATTTGGAAAGCAAAAATTAAAGGTATCGTATAGATAAGCAACGAATGTGTCCTTTTAGCTTTAAGATATAATATAATGTAGGTTGTCCTTGTTATAAATAATTAATAGACACATTTATTATAAGTACTGTTTACAAAATAAATATTATAGTGAATAACCATACATGCGACAAATATCGTATATTATGAATATCGTTCAAATTGATCTGACAACTGACCAATTATGGTTGGATATTTTGTTCGTCACTGTGATGGTTTTCGCCTATGCGGGTAAACCGATACGTTCGTAGTTTACAAATGTAACAGTGGTGATGGTGGTTTTGCTATGGCACGGTTGTATACGTATTATTGCGGGGTGTGCCTGTTCGTTTCTCCTACCTTCTTCTTGGCATCCCCTCTTGGCACCCTTACAGGGTAAACAACTAACATACCCATCCTATGCAACCAGTGCCACCCGAGGGTTGTGTCTTCCGTCTACGAGGCATTTAGCCTTCGAGAGATGAGCATAAATGTGCTGTTTTATCGATCGCGTGTATCTCTAATGATATTTCAACTCGTTAATAATTTTCATTTATCGCGTGTTTTTTTTTATAAGCACAAGTAATAATTCTTTTATCTCTTATTATCTTTTTATATTTTCTTACTGTACTGTTTTAGAAACTATAAAATTATACATTCAACACAATTATCTTGACATTATGATAACGCATGAAATTATTAATATTATTAATATTATCCTCTTTGCTTGTAATGAAACAATTTTTTTTCCTGAATTAATAATCCAACTATTAAAAAAAAAATACGATTACGTGCAAAACGATTGCTTTGAAGGAAATAATAAATGTTGCTTTTTTTTTAGATTAGTCTATTGTTGTATTATTAATAAAAAAAATATAATTTTGACTCCTGTGGATTTTACAACTTTTTTTATAATGCATGAAGATACTATTGGAAAATTTAAGAGCTCATGTAACATTATATTCAGATACGCTTGCGAATCAGCTTTGACATCGAAACGAGCTTGGTGTTTCGAGCTTCTCTTTTTGATCTCTTGTGCTTCCTGCATTTCACTGTAAACAACAGGCATACCCACCCTGGACAGACATTGCCGACCCCGAGCGAGGCCTCCCACTTGCAAGGCACCACCCCTCATCAGTCGGTCTGTACAAATATACTATTGTATTGATCCTATACCTTTTCCACCCGCTACGTTCCTTTTGTTCCCGGGGATCCTCGTTTTACATTTTAGCCGCTTCCGCGAAACAACTAATGTGCACCGAGTGTGTTGACAGTAACTGTCTCGCTATTGTTGCACCCTCTCGACTCGCGCTGTACACCCTCGCGCCCGTTCGTCCGCGCGGGGGAGGCCGATGGCGGATCGTCGTGCCGTGTGCAGAGCCCGCGGGGCTCTTCCGTTCGATTCTTCCTACATTTTGCGATAAATCGACTCTCCCTCGTCCCCAGTGCACCTGAAACTTTGCGACGCACATACATGTATCGGGAATCGAAATAAAAAGAAACGAGAGTCGAAAAATCGCGATTAATATATCTACTTCGATTGTAGGTATCGTAATTGAGTTGAAAATGATATTTTATTAATATCTTTATTATTATGTATATTTGATGTATAGATTATTATAGAAAATAATTACATAAATTCTCTCTTATTGATTGATGAATTATGAAGATTGGTTTAAATTCGTAAGCGATAACTGCAAATAGTTTTCATTGTGTAAAACATATGCTTACTTGTAATATTTCTGATGTCTTTTCTTTTCTAAAAAGATTATCTCAGAGGAATAAGAATAAGTAAGTGGACATGGAGATCGATTTAAAGCTATTAACAGTTTGAAGCTATTAAATTAATATATGACGGAAAATTCCGCCTTTAAGATGTGAGAAAAGTTAAGTAAAAATAATCTACTAATTATACATATATATAGATCGACTAAAAATTGTGTCTAAAAATCCGTGCTGTTGATTTAATCGCGAAATAGCGATTAAAAGACCGATGTGTTATTTTAGCAGAAGTGGAATATTCTCGCGACTTAATTAAGGCGAGCTGCTAAAAATGTTTACCGGTTGCGCTTCTCCGTTGCATCGCCGAAAAATCGAACGCGGGGAAAAAAATTCCCCTTCGTGTAACTTCTAATTTCAGAAAACCACAACGGTATTTTCGAGGCGTCGGTTGTAACCGTTCCATGAAATTAGTTTCGCGGGGAACTCTATTTCGTTTCCATCGTATCACTCCGTGCCGAACATTCCGGATTTTCGCGCGATCATAAACTCGTGCATACGATGCATACTCAAATTGCCTGTGTGGCTCGATGCACATGGTACAGGGCAGTGCGAGCGAGCACATATTATTCGTTTAATAATCGATAGAATCACGTCATCGCGTGCACACCTCGCTGCATATAAAGCCCCTTTGCAGTCTTACTTCTCGGCTCGCCGGTGTTAATGCACGTTACGTGCTGTTGTTGCGAAACGCCGGTGAAAAGCAATAAACGCATTATGCATCGCGGGCGCTTATTATTGAGGAGAATTGAGGCGAATGCTGATTCTCAGCCGAGCTAGCGATAGCGAAAAACTAGGACGCGAAACATATTTTCGAATAATTACCAACACAGATGATAGTTATTTTCATTGATTACATAGTACTGATAATGATGATTTTTAGAAATAATAAAGGAATAGGGTCTTTTAGAACAATTCTAAAAGACTACGAATTATGTTAATCGCTTGTTGCAATAATTGTTGCCTGCGTGATATACATACAATAACAGAAATATGTTTTTTTACATACTATACGTATGTTATTAGCTTTATTTCTAATGACGAAAAAAACGAAACTAGATAATAAAAGTTTGTTTGAGAGATAGATACTTTTGAGATTTAAATATATAAACTTACCTTTAAAAATTACGCAAATTATAAGTTAACAATAATTTAAATTATGATAGGTATACATTACGAGTATTTATAATACCGCTAATGTATTTTCTATTAAAAGAGGAGCCACATTTTCTAAACTGCTTTCTATTTTTTCTACAATTACAATCTCAATCGATAAATAAATACATGGCTTATTCATCTAAACATTGGAGATTTATAAAGACAATATTTAAATAAACACTCTTAGAGAAGTGATAGAAGTGACCATAAGAATATATGATTTATCTTATTTCTCTTATTATTTATTAATCGTATTTAATGTAACGTACGTATCTTGCGTATTTACTTATCGATCTCGACGTTTTGTAACCACGTAACTTAATCCATTTGAATTCGTTTTCACCCCGCTTGTACGCTAGCAGCTCGTAAGCTTGCAATTTCGCGCGTCGCGACGCGTTCGTGAAAAATAATTCCCACACGGATGACGGAGCGGTGTGTCGCGCCGAAATCTCGACGCGGCCGCGCCGTTCAGCCGGTTCGTCGCTATTCGCGAAGCATTCGCGCGTAATGGACGAGGGCCGCGTATACGTAGGCATACATGCAAACAGGTATCGTAACGATCGTAACGCATCGAGGTCGAAGTAACCGGCAAGGTAACGAGCAAAAAGGATTGCACTAACGAAGTGCCTGACGGTAACTTGCTCCGGGTCCAGGGCAATAATGTCCCCCGCTGGTAAACTCGTGTTTGCACAACTCTTTGTCCCAGAAGTACACGCCGACACACTAGCAGTTCTCACACACACACGCGCACACGCATACACTCTGTGTGAGCAATGCCCGATGCCCGATGCGACGTGCACAAAGAGGCGAAGACACGGACGAACGGCCAACGACTCCTGCCCTCGTGCTCCGACCTAAGTTTTTTTTAGTTGTTGTATGCATAATAGTGTTAGGATTCATTAGCAATCAGAGATGGGTCGGCCGGTCTGGCCGGAGGATTGTTTACCGGTGGTCCAGCCGTTTCACTCACGCCTCTCTTACGCCTCGGCAATCCGCGGCTGCAATCTCCTCCTGCTGTTCCGCAGCGTTGCAGCCGTGAGAATTTATAGCTTAGTAGGTGAAGAAACGGCGATGATGGCCTGAATTCTGCGATCTGTCAAGGAATCGCGTTAATTCTCTTACTTATGATACTTTGAAACTTGAGAGATTTCAGAGAGAAAAGATGAGATTTACGTAAAGTTTGATAATTAGATTGCAATAGTTGCAGGAATTTATAATACAGTGTTATTTCTGAAGTTTTTTTTTTTTTTTCAAAATAGATGTGTAATTCGTCGTTATATCGAATAATATAATACAAATAAATTAATATAAATGAATTTAGGCTCTGCAGTAGAAGTAAATTATAAATTTTAAAAAGTGTCAATAAAATCTGATACTATATGCATAAATGTATTTACATAGATAATATACAAGTATGAACGTTTTTGTTAATACACAGAATCCATTTGATTCGTAGAATCAAAGAAGAATTTGAAGAATAAAATCGATAAGAATAAAAGAAACATTGATTAAACTCTCTTTGTTATAAAACTAATATGACGTTCGAGATTTATTGAAAATATTCAAGTGAAATAAGTACTGTATGATACATTGTATTTCAGCGCTGCATTATAGAAACGTTAGAAATCGATAAATTACTCTAAAATAGGTAGTTATTAGAGATCGGGCATAAATTTATTCGATCGTATGCATTTAATTGGAACGAATTGACAGGCGCGCGCGAAACGAGCGCGATGATGCGTAATTTCCATCGCGCGATCATGTCCGGTGAGCCGCGCATGAAGAGGTGCGACGATAGCGGAAAATCGCTCGGGAGTCTATTTATAATTTCGTCTCATTCATTCGGAAAACAATCAAACGCGCTGCGAGATCGTGCGGAACACGCGTCGCGGACGCGTTACCGATCGCGGACGTAGGATAAAAGCGACAATGAAAATACACTCGCGGCAAAAGCGACAGGCCGCGCGAGATAGCTTATGCTTCCGGGAAAGTGGCGAAGGTTGTCAGTTTAACTCGCGCCATCACTTTAACGTCGCCTCGTGGTCTGTTTAGTTTTGCCGTCCAACTCGCGCGGCGAGTGTCGTGCCCGTCGTGTTCGATGGCGGACACAAACACGAAGCACGAAGTAGTGCGAACCGACGAAATCGACGAGCAAAATACGACGCGATGATAATCGTTCCTTTGACTTGAGTTTATTCGTGCACCATTCCATCGAGATGTTTATTTGACGAGCAAAGTGGATGACGTTATGCGCAACTGCCGGTTTTTTTTTAATTTGCAAAAAAAAAATTGAAGAGCCAGTTATTTCGCAGAATAGTGACGTATTTGTTAGGTAATGCAGTACTTTTAAATGTTGATTAGATGACTCACATTCAATTAGGAATTTTAAATTAATGTTATTCGGAAGATAAACTTTGATGAACACTCTTCTAATGTACAAATACAGAAAGAGAAGAAGATACAAATAAAAAAAAAGAATAAATTTTAAATTTTAAAAGTGCCGAAAAAAAATATTAGGTGTTGGAATTAATTCGTAGCGTTTTACAAGTGATGGGAAGTACTTTCATTAATGTATTTTTTAATGCTCATGTGAAATAAATAACATTCTTTCATTAAAAACGCTACGAATTAATTCCAACACCTAATATTTTTACGTTTTAATTAAATCTTAATTGAGATTAATATAATAAATGTTAATTGAAATTAAATCTTAACAATATACTAATTTATCTATAAATTTCCTCTTTAAACAGAAACTATCTTTCTAAATAATACAATATTAATTTTTTCAAATAATTTTTATTATACCATTCTCATTAAAGATTTATTATTACAGATAATAAAGCAAAAGATAAATTATTAATGTATAATCTGTGCTAAGTAAATCAAATATACGCATTCAAATACGCATTAAAATGTTATTCACCATTGTAACGATATAACAAAATTTCCTTATGGCTACAATCGTGTATGAAATCATCGGAAAAAAACTCGCGAGGGAATATTCGCTTTGACCCACGAACAGCGTCATTTTTTGCGAGGGGTGATATTATACAAAATTACTGCAACAGTGAAGGATAAAATATGCAGTCGAGTTAGTAAATGCCGTCCATTATAAATAGGCGCATGACACGAAGCCAGAATAAATATCGCGATATCCTATTTCCGGCGTGCGATCCCCGGATCGGTGTTTATTTTATTACTTTTTCATGAGATTTCAGTGAAGTGTAAATACCGTGGAAAATGCAGGAATACAAGCGACTAAACATAACGATTATAAGCGCCCGAGGCTTCGATGCATCGTGGCTTGTTTTCAATGCAGTCGCATTGAACTGCAGCCTGCATTCCAGTTCCATGCCTCATCCCCATCGTTGCTGTTCGAGCCGGAACTGCGCACTTTGTGAAATGTCATGACCGATCTGAAATGAGAAAAATGCATCGCGCAACACATTGAATGAACACATCGAGTCATCGCAATTATGGCGCGAGGGAAAATTTTTTGCATCGGTCGTCGAAAAAATTTGCGCGTAATAAATAATATCGTTAGCGTGTGTAAGAGCATATGCGTTGAGTATTTTAAGAATTGAATTAAAACATGGTGCAATTGCATTTGAGTCGAAAACATATACAAACATATTTTTGCCACAATCATTAATTTTACAAAAAATACGATTTTATAATGCCATTCATGCAGCAATATTTTTTTTTAATAATTAAATAATAAAGCAAATTAATTCATTTTCATTTTATCATGATATATTTTAAGTAAAAATGAAGTCTAAATATGTATCAAATTTTTTATACTTTGTAATATAAATATATCATATGTCATAATATAGTGAAAACATTTTACGACAATTTTAGTCTTTCTTTTGATATTTGAATGATTAACCGATATTTTGTATACGCACTATTTTAGTAAAGTGAGAAAATAATGAACCTAGTCAGAAACGCGTGATACTTTTATTACACAAATATTCTCATTCCTTTCTTAATATGACAAATTAAAAGTCTAAATTACCATGAAATTATCTTATGGATTTTTTCTGATACTTATTAAAATATTACGAAATTTATTCATACACACATAAATTTTAGGGAAATTATTGTTTTATTTATGATTAAAGAGCTTTTTTGAAACCGTGCATTATAAAAATCTGTTTGTGACGTATATTATTTATTACTAACAATAAGTATCTATATTTATTTAATGTTATAATATTTAATCTTTTTAATTATAAACCTAAATTAATGTAGATTATAGTTTTTCAGAGAATCAATTTAGTATATTTTCATTTATTGCATATTTAATCATTTTGGTTAAAATAAGATGTAGAAGCATTATCAAGAAGCTATTACTAGAACTTATTTACTTTAAATAATAATCTATTTTATTTAAAAATAACATAAGTCGTTTTATTTGCTCTGTGTTATAAATTCGATAAATACTTTTGCAATCTTTATATTCTGTCTGTAAATAACGCTTATTATTTGGCAGTTACTAATAATCTTTAGACATTTGTTATTCAAGGACGTATTATTATCTCTTTATTATCATTTTAAATTTTGTATTATTCTGCAGATAAAAAATAAAAAAATAAAAAAATTATTTGTTCAAATATTTATAAATCATAAAATAATTTTTAAAAGCGGAAATATAAAGAATTTGCTATAAATGAAGAAATGTAAGAAGAAGGAAATATATATCGCGTGACATATAATATAAGTAGAGAATGTGATAAATAAGCACGCTGTCATTATAAAAGTAGGATAGTAAAAAAGGAACATTTTGGTCAAAAGGTTTAAGGGCACGGAGAGGTGGCGGAGATAATTTTCAAACATTAAAAATGATATTAGAGCAGAAAACGCCGCGGGCATGAAACGGGGATGAAACGGGGATGTAAGCGGCAAGAAGGCTGAGACGGAATAAGTGCGGGTGGAGAAAAGTTGGTGTATAAACAGAAGTTACGTAAGTACATTACAAACTGTAATGGCGAATCGGAGCCGCTCGCTGCTTGGTCTACGCCTGGCGAAAGTGGGCTCTTCAACCGCCCCCGAGAAAGCAACCCTCGGCATTTATTATGCTATATTGTTACAAGGAAATTGCGTTTTTATAAGTGGAGTCGCGGCGAGATCGAACCGCAAAGGGTGTGTCTTTTACCCTGCCTTGCTATAAATTGCAAAGATATAATTGGACCGATTATTTCGAAAAGAGGTGATCAATATATCACTTAATAAGGGAGACAGAATCATTGTAATATGCATATTGAGAGGAAAATACATAAGTCTATATTATTTTAATTCTTTTGTTATATTATTTGCTGGACAATATACATAGGATACTTTTAATTTTCTAATTTATTCAAAAAATACAATTCATACACAAATGATTTTTTGATTATATTTAATCTGCACGAAATATTTATCTTTTTATTAAATCCAATGTAATTAATACAATTTAAATCGCTTTACAGATAAGACAAAATTTATTTTAAATGCTAAATTTAATTTTACAGGGTTTAATATAAATTTTTGTATCTTTGATTTTCCAGATAAACAATTTTATTACTAATAATTATAAGGCGCTTCGCAATTATCGTTTATTATTCAAATGCAGATAGGCGTGGTACATGCATTATTAAAATATCGTGTAAAAATGTCCCATGCAGTCGTAGGACAAAATAATATAAAAATTAATTCGATTTATATTATTGAAAATAATGTATAAAACAATAAAGTATCTCAATTACATAAAATGCATAAATCTGTTTTATTGATAAAAGTTTACATAATTTTCTATGATAAAATTACAAATTTTGAAAGTTTTATTCTTCTGTATATAAGAATAATAATTATTACTTTATTAAATAATGTTTATTCCTTCATTTGAAAATGTCCCAGAAACAATTTCTTAAAATAGGATAGTAAATATAAATATATTGCTTTACTTTTTAATCCACTTCTATTATTATAATTATTATAATATCGAAGCGCACTGCTTTTCATTTTATAACATATTATTTCGTAATATGCGGATAAATATTTAAAATATAACAATTAAATTGACGCGTTATATTTTTTCATGCAATACTTCGATCAATTTTTATTCCTTCAAAATTTCATACTTTACAGAAGATAAAACAGTCACCTGAAAATTGCGTGAATACGATTGTTCGAGATGAGGAAGTGTGAATTTGAGCTTTTGTACATTAATAACGGAAGCGGAGAACGTGGTGCATTTCCTTGCAGACTCCGCATCCCTCTTAGAAGAATAGATAAAAGCGCGGAACGTAGGGATGGCAGAGGGAGAGCGAACTCGGGTCGGCAGCATGTTGCACGATCGTAAACACTTTGCATATTTCCCGTTCCATTCGCGGACCCTCCAACCTACCTACCACCACCTTTCCAACGATCTTCCGTCTCTCTCTTATATACGCGCGTTATATAGCACCGGTTTGCAATTAGCTAAAATCGATCGCGTGAAAGTGCACGATGGTGCCGACCATAGGCCTTCTCTTGTGTATTTCTGGCGACGCACGATACCGACCGCTCTTTTGCACTACACCTTTCGCTCCTTTCATTATAATAACGCGCAATTGCTGGCTGTTCCTAACGTTATTTATGTCGCGTTATATTTTGACTTGCGTTCGCGTTTCATAATTGCAGTGGTTTTAATGATTGCCTACACGAGACATATACAACGATATATAAAATTATGACAAGAAATATTCAAAAATTTATATATATATATATAGAAACTTCCGAGCTTCTAAGAATGAAAAATGAGATTAGAAATTGGTGAATAAATATGAATACATTTTAATATTTCATCATATTCTATATCTACTCCGTTAATCGTAAAAGTTTCATCGTTTGAAAGGGTGTTTATTCACGATTTCGAAATATTTTTCCTTCCCTGCACTCACGATGGCGGAGCGAAACAATATGATAAATAAACGTCAAAAAGTACATGAAAGTATTATTCAGTAACTCCGCTACATTTAATAAAATCCCCGCTATCTCCGAATATCTGTAGCGCGAATATCAGCACTATCTCTAATCCCCTCATACCCCAGTCTTTCCTTCAATCTCGAAGTTCTATCCATCCCTCTCTCTCTCTCTCTTTTTCTCTCTCGCGTCTCTTACCGCGAGACTCTCCCAACCACCACCCGCCCTTCCGCCGTCCCCGCGAGGCAGAAAATCTGAGAGCGAGATAATTACGGTTGGAAGCGCGGATATTATTTAACCAACATTTCGCTGCGCAGACTGAGGGAGTGGATGAGCAAAGGGTAGTCGGGCAGAGGGAAGGTAGATGGGAATCGGAGGAGAGCTCGGGGGTGTTCTTACACGAGCGGCCCAATCAAATATAACAGCGGTCGGTACAACACCGGCTAATATCGCAGTGCGGTGGAAATTCCTTCCGTGTTTTCAAATCTTCTCTCCCCTCCCTTTTTTCCCAAAGAAAAACACCCGATCGCCTGCATTTCTCGCGGCGGCGCGCGCTCAAATATTTTACTTCCGCCGGAAGAAATATAACCGAGACTTAATCCACGCTCCGCCTGTTCCAATGCGCTCCGCAACCGGCAGACGTGAATGTTTTGAAAACTGACTGATTTCATATCAGCAGATTGAGAAAGCCGATATGCAAATTATCCTTTCTCGGTGGAGATCGTCGAGATCCCAGAGAGGATCTAAATGCTTTATTGATTTCGCGATATTTTTGTGTTGTGCTTTCTGCACACTTGCTGATTGCATATATATAAATTATTATTTCATATCAGATATTCCTTCAAGTGTTAGATAATTAATATATGAAATTTACATATTTTTTATTTTTATGAATAAATTGGGCATATTAATCAGATAGCTAAAAATCAGAAACTTTCGTTTGTCTGATTATTATAACTCGAGAAGCTGGACATACGCCAATGTGGGAGTAACGCGGCAGCTATTTTTCCGCGGGATCTTGATATTCATGCTAGTTTTACTACTGACACGAAAGAACCGAGCCAATTTTATGCGGGCATCCCGTCGTTTGCAACATACGAGAAAAAGTCTAACAATAAGTCGAAACACACAGTGAAGAAGCGGCATTCATTTTATGAATAATTCATCGATCGTGGAAGGTATTAACGCGCGGCACGAGCCGAACAGTAACATGTAAATGAAGCGATAAATTTTGCATGGACAGGTTGTGAAGTTCCTCGTAACCCCAATTTGGCATAGTTTCGCTATCTTTCCTTCTTCCTCTCCCCCCTATTTTTTCTTTCTCTCCCCGCAAATCGTTAGTGCTTACGCTCGTAACTTCGAACCACTTAAACGCACGCGTGAGGTAGATTTAAATAGGGAAATTTAAATAAATATAGATTTTCTATATGTCTTGGTACAGCACTTACAATAGAATGCTTATAATGCTGTCGGAATAACAATTACAAGCTTTGTATAATCTTCGTCTTAAGTACGATCCATCGTAAACGACCGAATACCTATGACTCGCAAATTGCGCGTTCGCCACAATAATCACTCTTGCGATCGCGTCGTTTTCTACGGCGTTCCATCCGGATACAGTTTCATCCCACGAGACCATAAGGCTTATCCGCCAAGAAGATCGAGCTACCCGAATCCCATCAAAATCCGACAGAACTGTTTCAACGCCCCTCACGTCGCTGCCAACCCCCTTTCTCCAAGTAGTTGCCGAGTAAAAGAGAATCGGGGGCGGAGGGTAATGGTGGCGCGTTGCGGTTTTCAGCTTTTACGACCGAATTACGACTTTTCAACTATTTTTACGAGAGTTGTTTCAATTATTTCACCAATTTGCAATTAAGAGCGCGGCGCACCACCCCCGCGGGAGTCGATGCCGCCGACGATAGGGGCCGCAAAGGGTTGGCGCCTCTCTCGAGCTTTATGGGGCTGATAATTTCGTGATTAGCCAATTAAAGGAAAAAATTAAATAGTACAGCCGGCAGGGATCAATTGCGAAACAGATTTCAGCTGCTGATAGAAAAGATTTATAAAACGTTATTGTTTTTGTATGATTATTGATTAAGTAATCAAAAAACTTGCGCAAAATTTTGTTATGTCTACTGATTTCGTAGAGACAGTAGTTTTTCAATTTAATTTTTCGGTGTATGAAAAGAAAATCAATTTTTGTTTTAAAAATACTTTATACGTATATTATTATATAATTATATTTTTCTGTAATATATACGATATATTGCAAATTATATTTTTTCCTGTAACAATATATCTTCATTTTATGGCCTTTTCGACTGCAGTGGATTCGAACCGATCTGGTTGAATTAATGACTCTACTATTGGTACAGCATGTAACGTCAACCAATAGTATAGCATATGACGCCATTAATCCAACTCAGATTGGTTCAATCCTACCACAGTCGAAAACGCTATTAATATAATGTTAAATACATTTATATTCAAATAGCTTTAACGTTTATACGTAAAACATACATAAATGCGCTATGAACCAACGATAGCTAGTGTCTGCATTGCATCGAAAAGTGACATTATCTTACAGCCAACTTGTAATTCGACAATCATCTAACTTTAAAGTTGCGCTAGAGCGGGCAATATAAATTCGTTATTAACCCCGTTACGCACGCATCGTCCGCGCGACGAAACCTCTCACGCGATGGGGGGAGGGGGAGGTCTGAAACTTTTCCAAGCTCTGTTACTACAGTCGCGTTGTATTCCTTAATGACAACAAGGGAATAGAAGACAATTTGTAGCTTCCCGTCTTCGCCGGCCCGACGCGTTCGCCGGCGGTAGGACTTTTAAAGCTGGTCCGATGCGGTCGAGCAGGTCAGCATTTGTTCATTGCCGGCACGGCCGATGGGTAGCGGGGTTGTTGGCATCGCGGCCGAGGGTTTCGCCAGGCAGGAGGAGGGGGAGGGGGCGCAGCTCGAAGGAGCTAGCGGCGCGGAATAACGGTAAGTCTAGTGTTTATTTGATGGCCCGTAATCACGCTATTTTGTCATCAACGGTAGGCCTCCTTCCGCGATGTATACCGATGTAGGGGCTGACTCCGCACTTATACTCGCCCTAACTCACCCACTCCCGACCACCCACTCGAGAAGGAGGGACTAATTCGAAGCATCGTTGCCGCAGCACCGGGGCGCATCTTACTTCCGGTATGATTCTAAAACGTAGGGAGGCATAGCACGCGCGGCCCCGACCGGCGCGAACGGGCCATGATGCACGTACGCAAGGTGCAATCTCGCAACAGGAGATACCCTTGATATTCCGGCATTTCACGCTGCAATTAATCCGTGACGGTGCGAAACTGCGAAATATCTTTCCGAGACTTTGGACAGTCTCGAGAATTTGTTGGTCTTTACAATGGTATCATTAATACCTGCACGCGAGATAACCTGTATCGATATAATACGTATGGAAATGATGATATTTACGTTTACGAAGTTTATCCTGCAAACACGATTTGAAAAAAAAAAGACTCGCGTTACGATAAACAAAAAAATATTTTTTTGATAAAAAAACAACAGTACATGACTCCGGTGTGTAAACTTTAAACTTATAATAAAATAGACGGTTACAGGGATTGCCAAATTCTACTATTTTTATGAATACGTTTCAGTTGATTATTACTATATGTATTGATATTACAAGTAGTTATAAAGTAAGGAGCTTTATCTTCTATATTGTCCGTGCAGTGAGAGAAGTGGTTTATA
>NW_011627416.1:202246-293910 GCF_000204515.1 Acromyrmex echinatior
ATATCGCCTCCGGCTACAAGAGCGAGCGCTTTTAGAATTATGTTGACATGCACGTTGACATACGTGCCTGACATGAGGCCAATTAAAAATTATTCAATAATAGGTTAGAAAATACTCAATAATAGAAAAAAAACAGTAATCGCTTAATCGCCGTAACCATATTAATATTAGTATACGTGATACTTTGTGATACACATCTTTGTCATTTTCGAAGTTTCGCGGCGACTGAATTAATTCAATGATAAAATTTTAAATTTTAATTTAAAAATGTATACACATAATTTGTTAATTTTAACATTTTTACATGTCTCAGAAAGTCCACTATAAGTCTTTAAGTTAAAATTAACATTTTATATTTCACAGTGTATATGGCATTGGAATGAGAATTAATATATCGAGGGTATTTTAAATATCAGGTAGTGTTTTCAGTAAATCAATTTGTATGAAATTGATTATCTTTATTGTTTGGTTATAGAGTAGCATTTTTTCTTATCATTAAAAAATATTGGAGACAGATTGCGTTGTATGTAAGGATTATATAAACTACAGGAAGAGTTCTGATCTTTTTAAGTATATATTAATATATTATATTTAAAAAAAATTTTACACGCATATTACCACAAAATACTGGAAGAGACTATATTGAATAGTTATTCTAATATTATTACTCACAGTGACGTTAATGATATTCATTACGAGGCATACAATATTTCGCTTGATTAATTTATCGAGGCGTCACCTGCGTGACTAATACGTTATTTTTTGATAAATGCTTCTAAGCGCTGCGCTGCATTGGGAAAACATGCAAATAAACCTGTTGTGCGTAGGTGTTGCATTGGGATGCGAATTCCAGATCCGACTCGCTTATCGCCCGCGATGTCGTCGACTCGCTAAGCGAATACCTGTATGTAATAATAACAGAGAGGAAAGGAGAAAGAGAAATGGAGATAGAGAGAGAAAAAGAGGAAGAGAGACAGAGGGAGGGGAGAGAGAAAGAGAGAGGTCAGTTTGTCAGGAAGTGCACAACTCTGACGTCATATCGCGAGCGCTTACCCTAATGGAACTCTATGTGTAACAGCTCGTTGAAAGCTTAACACGCATAAGCGAGTAATCCCCATGTCCCGGTTTCTCGATGAAACGCCTCGATTAGCTACCCTTGCCGATTAGGATACCGCAAATCCGTTGATAGCTACTCTATGATCACCACGGTTCATTCCTCGATTGCCCTCGACGCTCGATGCATTCGAGCGCTGATACAAACAATAACAACAACACGTGAGATATGTTTTTTTTCCGCTATTGTACATATTTTGATAGACATGTCAACTTGTAACGATACGATATCGAAAAACATGAAACTGCATTGAAAAACTTGCAATATTCACACACAACTATACATCTATAAATTGAACATATAAATATAATACAATAATTCATAATATTTGAAAGTTATACGAATCAATCATTGCAATTTTGTAACTACATAAACATACGTGTATCAAAAATTATCTTTTTTTTTTTTTATTATTAAAAAGGAAAAATAACAATTTACATTTATACAAATTAATCTGAAGTATTTTAATCAAGGAAAAAAAAAAGAAGCCGATATAAATTTCTTGCTAGTATAGTAACATCGCGGAACTTGGCGTAAAAAGAAACTGCCGACGATTCTTCAACCCCTTCCCAGGAGAGGTCGTCGGCCACGCTAATCGAACTCTTCCTCAAAATAATAGCCGGGCCTCCGCTACCCCTCGCGTATAACGCGAATCTCGCGAGTAGTGCCTAGCCCGGTCCTGACTGCCTCATTACCCGCTTTTAATGAAACTCTTTTCTCCGGGCGGGCCCGGGCTAAGCGCCCGTTGCCAAACCTCGTTTAGGCGATACGGATCAGCGTGCCTGCGAGCTTCTACTCGGCGAAGACTATAAAGCCTCACCGTCCCGACGGCTCCGTTCCATGGACGAGTTCCGGCATCGAAGTTTCGCGCAAGTTTGCCGAGCCGAGGCGAACGTCTCTCCTTCCTCACCGCGTCGAACAAGAAGGCGAGAGGAGGGACTTGGTCAAAGGGAAAGGAAGAAGGTTCAAGGTGGAAAACGTTTAACAGGGGTGGGGTGGAGGGGAGGGTGGCCGGAAGAGGAGTCGAACGCGTCTGACACGATGCTTGAGCGTGCGATTCCTCTCCAACCCCTTCGGACCAATTCCTCAGTCTGTTCCGGCAATTTTCGGTTCTCGCTCACTCGCAACCCTTCACAAAAGAGATATGCTTCGCGCTTTGAACCAAGTTTCGGCAATTATTATGATCCACGCTATGCTCACGATTCGGTAGTCATCGCGATCGCGTATGTATCATAAGATGCATGTTGCGTCATGTGTGAATAAGAGAGAGAGAGAGAGAGAGAGAGAGAGAGAGAGAGAGAGAGAACTCGAAGATCTGTGAAAAGCAAACTTGATCGATTTGTCATTTAATTAGATAAACGTGAAATACGTATATTCGTGCTATTCGCGGCATGTATTCTTAGTGCCGAGGCACTACCATGTCTTCTGATATATGACAACAGCATATATATGTATACATATCCTGATTGAATGTTTTATGATAACGTCAATGATACAAGGAAAGTAAGGATATTTAGAGAGTTTCTAAATTGAATTAATAATGTAATTGAATTAAAAATATAAGACAAATTTGTTTAGATTTAAATTATGTTATATAATTCAATTAATGATATAAATTTCTAATAGAAAATTAAACAGATTTGTCTTATGTTATTAATTAATTAATAACATAATTGAATTAAAATAAGATAAATATATAATAATATGTATACACATATATATTATCGATCATATTTAATTATATTTGATACTATTAAGATATCATTGTGTTAAGCATTAAATAAATTTTTTAAAATCTTTATATTATTTTTATATGTCATTTTAGTAATTATATGTCAGATTACTTTTACAAATTTTTTTATTGGTTATATGATTTCTCATTACCATATACTTTTATTGAAAAGTAAATGCAATAATATTTATTTCAAGATAAAAAAAAACATCATTTAGAAAGTGTCTTACAAATCATACGAATAATTCTTTTTACTTTCACTACGTGAAGTATTTGCTTTGTAATTTGCACTATTTACTTCTCCAAGCCAAATATAATTTTCTGTAATATATTTAGGTAGAATATAATATTCTGTAATATATTTAAAATACAATAGAAGCTTTATCTTCTCGAGTCTAAGCAAATAACATTATTACTCATATATTCTTAACGCGGTTGTCTCGTTAAATAAGATTAAGAATAAGAATGAACTTTCTATATTTTATCCATACGATTATTTCGACGGATGTCTAATATTCGTTAAACCGTGTTCATGTGACTGTTTAAACGTATCGGTCTACGACGTCGAGTGAAAGCGTTCTGTGCCATCCCTTTAAGTCTAGCCGGCTCCTTCTTCAATAACTCATTCCACGTCTTGCTTGCCAACCCCGGAAGGTGCGCGGGACGTGTCAGAAGACAACTCCACCCTGCGTTGTCCACTGTCTACAGGGAGTCCCCTTCCTGAGTAACCGAGAAACCGCAGTACAACGAAACTGGCGAGTCGGGCAGGGGTTGAACGGCATCGGCGGAGAAAGGCCGGTGGTGGACCCCACCCCTCCCTCCGTAACCAAAATTTATATACAAAGTATCTTTGCTGACCAGTTGCCGTTGGCGAATAAGTAAAACAGTAAACCGGGCCGCGTGGCGGAGGATGTTGAGGAGGAGATCAGGAGAGCGGGAGGAGAGAGAGAGAGAGGAATGGAGTGGCTGCGGTTTCACCTCGTAAATTTGTCCCTAGGAATGTGTGGCATTTTTCTCGACCCTCCTTACGCACCCCCACGCGGCCATTCTTTTGCCGCCCTCGCGACGTTTCATGTCTCGGCGTGCTATTGGAAGCGATCATCCCTCTTTAAGGATATATTCCGTCGTCTGTGATAAATTCTTTGACGCATTAAATTGCTTGCATGATAAATAGACACCATTGTTGTACACGTTTTATAAATAGACGAATAAAAATAGAATACTTCAATATAACGTAGCTGTTTTAGAATTTCTTCCTCTATGTACATATATTGTATCTTTCAAGTGCATTTTATAAATGCATTAATGCACAGTACAGAACAATTATGCATAAATAACAAGTAGAAAGAATTTAGATAAAACCACTTGTTTTAATGCGATCATTACCGCATAATACGTTGCAGATAATAGATCTAAGCATTAGTTGTTTGTGTTATATTACCTGTGTGGGATACGTAGTCTTTACATTCTCTAACACAGAAATGCAATTAACCGATGCAGTTGACTGGAACGCAATAGCATGGACGCAAAGCAACGCGCATTAGCTGACGCTTTAAAAAGATAAAACATTTCCGATGTAGGAAAAGAAAATGGAATTTGTTGAATTCCTGTTCTAGTCATATCATAAATATTTTATAAGATGATCAATTTTATAACATTATTTTCATATTAAATACAATGCATTCTCAACATTGTGAAATTAAGAAATAAAAACGATGCAAGCAGATACCTATTGAAGATATTGGAATCAAGAAATTAAAATTATTAATCAATTTTTTATCCCCTTTAATACTAACAAATTTATTACTGACAGTAATAGGTATTTGGAATATTTTAAAAGTACCGAATAATAGTGCTTTTAGTACTTAAAGTAAGTAATTAGTCATTGTTTTTCAATATTAAATTAGTCAGTATTAAATTTCTCTGTAAGAGGTATGCTTATAAAAAAAATGTGCAGCCCGAGATATTTTATCAATAATTATATAAAAAATATTTTATCATCCATCTTTCGAATTCTAACAACTGTTTCTGCAGGTAGCTTATAATAATCACATTTCAAATCCCCTATGATCACACATATAAATTCCCATGCAAAGTAACATTGCGTATTACTTTAGACGTTAGTTAATATTAACAAGAAATACCAATGCTTGTACCTGAAAGAATTTCGTGATAACTGTGATAAGGTTGCGGCGATGAGTTTCCTGCTGCGAGTTGATTTCCTCGTTGCGTGTAGCGTAACGCACGACGTCTACCGTTATCCGTTATTTTACTTATCGAATATCGTTTACTTTACGCACGCGGTATACGTGAGATCGAATGATATCGGACGCTCGCGTTCGCGCTTCTTAGCAACGCGCGATTCCATCGTAAGCTATCGACGCGACGTAGGCGCGCGCGATATGGAAATGAGCGTACGCGATACCTCGGCACATCTCGATACGTTCGTCGCGTTCCGGCCGAATTACACGGTAAATTTTACACGCTATCGAATGGCCGCGTTTCATCTTTCAACAGTTACAACGTATATACCGTGAACGCGCGAACGTCGGGGGTGCGGATCGCGGAGTATAAAACATAACGTGGGGGCTGCATCGGGTCAGATTTAATACTAGAAATGGGAGGGTGTGGCGGACGAGCTCGAGGGCTAGAAACGGGCTCAAGCATATCGTGTGCACAGTTATTTCGGTACACTCTTCCTCAAAAATAGCCGCTCGTTAAGACTGACCATTGACGTTCCGCGAATCAAAATATTGTATAATTGTAACGTGACGTGATATAACTATGTAAGTACGTACATTCTTATGTGTGTCTTATACGACAAAGTTGATTCGATGACTCATCGGTGCTGTAATTGGGACAAGGTATAATCCATTCGTGCAAAGAAAAACGCGTAGGTTTAATCTTGCGCAAGTCACAGAATTTATTAGCGAGACATAAATTTGTTTATGCTCGCGACCGTGGATGAGATTCGCGGATAGATTTACAATGGCGGCAATATACGTTTTTGACAACGAATGTACGTGCTTATGTATAACACAGCGGATGTTTCGCCATTATACGTAAGCGTTTGGTATAGCTCGATTGCATGCGGATGACCAATGCCATCTGTTAAATGTAATAAACACGGAATCTTGCAATTCACCGGCTCGACGCTAACACGCCGCGATCTTCCGTGAAGCCGCGGCTGCAGTCGTTTCTGTTACGTATCAAACAAACATTACTCAGTTATAATCGATTAAGCTTACTTCGAAGCCAGACCCGTGACGCGTGCCGTTCCTTTGATTGCCAGGTAATCGCATTTCCAATCTATCGATTTGCAGCGCAGCACAGCGCGCATAACAAATGGTAAATTAAAATCGATAAATAAACCAGCGTGAAGAGAAATTTGTAAATCTGTACGTTGTTTTCTGCACAATAACGTTAATTTTATTTCTCGTTACACATCGACATCAAAGGGACCGTTATGATATTCTCAGAGCGCTGTCAGGTGTCCTTTAATCCTTCGAAAAGAACAATTTTCCTGAAGTATCTAAAAATTTAGCTAAATACAGATAATTTTAAAATCATTTTATTGGATCATTAAAATAATTGTGTAGAGGATGTTCAAACTAGTTGCTAGAATGTTAAAACTTTTTGCAGCATTGTCATCAACGCATGTCAGCGTCATTACTTTTGATATACCCGATTTTTTGTCTCTTTATATACTGTATGTAACATTTTTATTAATTATACAAATACATAAATTTGCTTGTTACCGTAACATTTCTTAATACCTAGAATTTTAATTAAAAGAAAAAATCTGTTACAATCTATTCATTTTTATTCGACATTTTTATAATATTCAATGTGTTGTCCTCGTGACAAAATGGCACGAATTAACAATAAACTAAAGAAGCATATTACACATATTATTTCCAGAATTTAAAAACGCGCGAAACTATGTAAGTGAAAAATAGCAATTCGCAGGTTTGACGTCGCGAAAGAAAGCGTCGACATGTAGTTGATAAAATGTAGTTAATTACGACATAACGAAGCTCAGTAACGAGTAATCAACGGCTCATTGGTGGATGACGACCGGCGGCGTACATTTATTCCGATAATGCTCGCTTCTGGAAGGAAACACATCCACGGCGGTAGCGGCGGTGGATGTGTGTCGTTAGTATTTAGTGTTTAGTTAACATCGGGGATGGAGAAGCCGCCAGTGTTTGTAATTGGTACAGTTTAGGAGCGACGAAAGCGATTGTACACCTCACAGATTTCGCCCCGACCCCGCCGAGAACGCGCGGCGCAGCGTAACTTTTGTCTGACCCGCGACGGCATCGCGGCATCGGTCGCGAGCCAGTTTCAAATCCGTGCCGGGCAAACGGCACGCCAGATGGCACGGGTACGTATCGCGGTCGTTACTACAATTAGATATTCGCTCCGGTCTGATCTCCAAATAATAACGCCGAAGGACCGCGCCGCGCCCAAGGTCTTAGCCGATGGTACTTCCGTCCGCCTTGGCGGACTTGCATTCGCATCTCGAGTCGCTCGGCGACGTTTGCCCGCCCTATGTGAATTTATCTTGTCGATTTTTTTCATACCTCGGACATGACGCGAGACGATTTCTTTTAGCGGGAAACTTATAAGTTTCATCATTGTTGAGAATTTTCGGGGGAATTATTTTAAGGATAAATGCTGTCAAAGATAAAGTGAGCTAAAATCTGAAAAATCGAAAATTTAATCTTTATATTTAAAACTGAATCAAATATGTACTTAAATTCAAATTGAAGCGGCATAATCTATGATTGAAATTTTATTTATAGCAGCCTTAATGAAGCTAATTTTAATCTAGCTATGAAGCTAAGGAGCTATGGAATATTAGAGTCCCAATTTTGTGAGTGTACGAATTATTGAAAGAATGTGATCTTGGAGTTATTTGAATTAATATTTATATGAAAATATCTTTATCACAATATTTTCTGATTCCTGCATCTTTAATTTTACGAATAATAATTTAATTTTACTTAAATTTCCATATCTTAATATGCAGTTAATTCACATTTTACCCGAGTCTGGCTTTTGTCATTAAAGAGAGTTGAAAATACGAGCATTATTAAATCATTATACATAGCTATTGTGAATGATACATAGTATTGGGCTAATGACCCTAGCGATCAATATTGAAAGTCCCAATACGAGTCAATATGCTTTTAAAAGAAGAGTGGAACGCGAATATATCTCCTGTGCATCATTGGCTGAAACTATTCAATTATAATCTAATTTTATAGTTTAAATAAGGCAATGAGAGAAAACATTTGATTCATTCGATTATCTGAGGGCGATGTGCTCGCTCATTATTAACCCGCATGAATGACACGATAGGGTTTTTTTTTATATTCGTGACTTAGTATTCAGGAAGGCGTATACCCACTTATTTGGAGATCAAGAGCTCCCTCGAGCGAGACGACTTTAGACTAGGCACTCTTTCGCCGACAACACCCCGTATATTTCATTTTTAAACAACAAAAAAATGCTAATGCACCGCCGCGCCCGTTATCGGCTCGGCTCTGTATATGAAATAATAAATAATCGGGTAAGCCCCGGCGCCATTATTTTTACGTCGACTTTACTTCGGAGATACACATTTTCCCGGGGTTATACTTTCTGCGTCGCCCGTTTCGTTATATACGTACAGTACGTGACGTTGACTCTAGTGTCGGAATTTTACTGCCGGATAACTCGTCGTAATTCGCAAAACAGCTATTATGTATACGCGAAAATATTTTGGACAAATGTCTAGGGAACTCGCTTGTGTCCGTAAATATTTAATAAAATGTTTATCTCTCATTAAAATATTTAACATTTTGCATTTGAAAATTCTTTACTTATATTAATAGGTAGTTGCATGAGTCTATACAACGATTTTAATAATTCTTAATAAAAATAAGAATGAGATTTTATCTAGCGATATATGCAACAATACAATAGATTTTTGGTGAAAGTAATTTTATTAAATTTATAATAAAAAAAATTATACGAATCTTTTAAACATCAATTTATCTCGATTTGTACTATATAAATAAAAAAATTTATTTAGTGTACATGTATATATTTTACACTATTTATTATATAAAAATTAGGAAAATATTTTATATCTAAAATAGATATTCGTTATATTAAATCTAAATGTATTTTATTATACATATTGAAAGTTTCAAAAAATGTAAAAAAAGATATAAATAAATTTTTTCACGATTAATAAGAATAAATAATGCCTTTCTAAAGCAATTAGTGATATGATAAAAATAAAACTGATACGTATTTTTTTCAACATGTATATATAAAAATACTTAATAAACTCTGATCATTTATATTCAATATTTATATGATATCTATATCTTTTAGCTTGCCAAGACTCGCGGATATTTTCGAGAAAATAATTCATATGCAGATTAGCTTGAATAGATCGTATAAAACACGATGAGCCCGTTTGTGAATTCTGCGGGAATATATGATAAACACACAAGATCTTTGACCGGCAACTGTTTCATGCACTTTTGAAACTTTAGAATAACATCATAACAATACATCATAACAGGAATTGTGCATAATTCTCTATATCATACTTGGTATACTGTCAGTTATTCCAACATGGAATCCTAAGAACGTTGTCAGACCGCAAATAGTAAATAGCTGTCATATTCCTATTATGTTTGGTTGGAAAATTTATAATCTACGCCCTGTTACTAGATATATTATATCAGAATATAATTATATCAAAAGATTTCTCTGTCTTGTATCTAATGACTTCAACTTTTAATCATGCAGTAGTCTATAACGATATACCATTAAACCGCGTCATTTTCTTTCCAGCGCGTTAATTGAATTTATATATATTTAATTAGTAAAAATGATCTTCGAGAAAATATCATAAATATCGAGATAATATAACTTTATCTCTTTCTTTTCTCACTCACTCTCTCTCTCTCTCTCTCTCTCTCTCTCTCTCTCTCTCCTTCCTTTAAATTTTTAATTTAAATAAATTAAACATTAAGATGTTTAAAAATCATCAATATAACACATCAATATAACACGCACATGACATTATGCTATACAACAATAAAATGTAACAATATACAATAAAAAATAACACTCTCTGTGTATCTCTCTTTCTCCAATTGATAGAGGTAAATTGTTGAAGTCATGAGACCGAGTTAAGTCCATTAATCGTACATAAATACATGATGCTTAAAAGAAAGCATGCAAAGAAAGATGTCTCAAAAAAATTTGATGCTATGTGAAGAGGCCCAATGGTCAACAATGAATATTGCTCGTGCGGGAAAAGGTCGTGGTCGAATCAGCATCAATCAGAGTTTCGCCTTGACATTCATGTTACTTTAAACCGAATCGAAAATTCAATTGAATGTCGTCGAATTCTTACCGGAATATCAAGTTCACCACAGCTCCATCTATGAAAGAGAGAAAGAGAGAGAAAGAGTGGGAGAAAATGAGAGAAAGAAAGAGATAGAGAGTTGTGACTATAAACTTTTTTATGTCATGCAAATTTAATATCTATCTTTAAACTTTGCTCGTCTTGAATGTTTCGATTTTTTGCGAACATTGATTTGACTTGCTTTTGTTGAAACTTTCGCATTCGTTTACATCAACATTTGCTTCGATGGTAAAGCACATGCATATAAATTAAACAATATTATTTTCGTGCATGAATCATTTCAACATGATTCATTGATGTAACGAGTTATATGCAACGTTTAATAATGCATGTCACACACTATCTTGTGGCTATTGTTTAAATATTACTTCATATACTTAATCATTTTATTTACAAACATGTTTTAATAGGTGGATTAGAAAAATTTATTTATTCGACATATCAATATTAGAATTTGGATATTTGATCAACTAAATTTTTTTATTACATATTTTTCAATCCAGTAAAAATGAAATTTTGTGTGTGCGTATATGAAATGTATGTTTAATTACAAATATTCACAAAGTTAATAATATAACATAATAATAAGGTTGCATTAACTTTTTCTGTCACCGTTACGTAATTCTCAGGAGGAGAAATGATTTGCAATATAGAACGCGGTCCTTCCGGGGGCTTAGGTCGAGATTGAGAAGCGGCCGTGCGAAAGAATCAGGCAAATCACGGGGACCCTTCTCATCGAAGGGATGCTCGATCAAACAGAAATTCCCCTAAATAAAGGAGGTTATCAGAGTATAAACTCGCTGCCATCGATCGATAACTGCGGCGCGCTTATCCTCCGACTTTTATCCCGAAATTTTTATTGTTTAAATAAATCATCGTCCGCCACTGAACGTGGGATTACGCGGAGGTATTAATGGCAGCACGTATGCATTCATATTTATTTACGCAATTATCCGCCGTCCGACGCGCAAAAAAAATATAATTGGTCGTGCTTTATGGCTTAAAATACGAATTGCCCGACGTCAAAACATATTTGTATCACGAAGCGACTTTTCATCAACAATATTCGATAAATTGACGCGTGATTCCGCGCGATTGTCTGAATCTGATTTTTGTCATTTTGTTGTCAGGCACGCAAAAAATATTCCAATATTCCAGTTTTGGGAATATCCGTATATTTTTTGCGTGCCTGACTACAGTTATTTTTTTTATTAGCTTCAGTCGCATTTCTTCGTAAATTTTGCATTTTTATAATTTATGATATTGCGGTAATAAAAGTCGGTAAAAAATATTTGCGATTTGCAATATAAATAAATCCTTCCATGTAACTTCTGGAAAGTTTTAATGAAATTTATATTGTTTTTTTTTTTTTCGTTTATCATAACATCATTTTTTAATAAATATTTATATACATTACGTAATAAAAAATCAATTAAACAGAAATTATGCAAAAAATAATATGCAAAATGTTGTGGATATTACTTCTTGCTTTACGCTCTGGGAGAAAGTATTTTGTTAATTTAACAAGTCACCAGTATTTTAATAAATGATTTGTAGACATAAATTATTGTTTTAATTTGTTGTGACTGATGCTAGTCTGCTATTCCAACCAATTATTAGTAATAGAAGCAATTCAAACCTAACTTATTTTAAAACCTAACTTATTTTTTGATAGACTTGTTTGCTATAGCAGTACTAATTATTTTGATGTAAATATATCATATAAATCGTGCGTTATTTATTGCATTACGAATAGAGAAATTATTCGTAATAGTAACTAATCGATCCGTTTTCTTGCCAAACCATCATATTTGTCATCCCTTTTTTTGTTTCTAAACTCATTTCTCTTAGTGCGCTTGAAACATTTAATTTGCATGTTTCAATATTTCAAGTAAAAGTAATAATAAACCGTATAAAGAAGAATCTCATTATATATTCGAAGATAGCGTCAGGTGAAATATCATATTTAATTTTTATTGCATCAGCTATATGCATTGCTTTGCGTCTCCGACAGCAGTTCGGAACCAAAGGGGGTGGTGGAAGCTACTATAGATATACAACGAGAACTGTAACGCGGGGTGTATGTAAATATAGCGTGATACATTGGATACTCGCTTATAAACACCCCATTTTTATTCGGGTAGCGTTTCGCCACCCGGCACCCACCCTTCCCATCCAGCACTGCGCTCCTTAACTACTAGTCCACCAACGCAAAGAGACAACGCTAAACCTATTATTTTTGTGTTTTTATACATCACGTGCAACATTATCTCCCCAATATTGCAACGAATTTTTCGGCAGATGTAAAAATATAAGCTGCCTGAGAAATAAAAAAAATATCTCTGACTGTTTAATTGAATTTTTCAAATTCATTAAATAGAAACATTTTATTTGGAATATACAATTGCTCCATTACATTATTGAAAATTGAAAAATATCAACAAAAGAATATAACGTAACAAATGATAAAAGAAGATATAATAATTCGACACCGTTCGTAAGTAATCTTCTTGGCTCTTTTTTTTTTTGCGGTTCCAAATTCAAGAATGCTGCGATAGCATTAATCACGTTCTATCTATAAATAACATAACGAAGAAAGAGATTAAGAATATTGTAATTTCGTTTGTGCAGAAGTAAGTAAAATTTTATTTTTACGTCGGTCTACAAGTCTTTTTATTCATTCTTAAATTTATTATAACAAATATCTAAATTTGTATAGAAAATTATTTTAATATTTCACGACATTCCTAGAATATTATAAAACGTGTAATATTACTAAACGTGTTCAATGACATATCATGTTAGTTGTTGGCATATATAAGAGTCAATCATGTACTTGAAAGATATGTTGAAAGATTGTTTTTCAACGCAAATTAACTAGATAATCCGATCGCGCGATAATTGGACCACTGGATCTTTCAGTCGTTCATATCGAATAGCCTTGAAAGATGTTATTGCCCTCACGATCGTCCAGTCAGGTTCAGTTTGTAGTTTCCGAGAATGAGTGTCGAGGAGTCGCGATGCATCTTTTCTCGCACGAACTTTTTTGTCCAAGAGATTTTTTTCATCGAATGTTTCTTATTATAATCCTATAGATTATACTTAACTTTTTGTGGCATTCTCTTATCATTGATTAATTTGTTGCTAATAAAGACTTAACGAAAAAAATTAATCATGAAAAGAAGATATCTAGTTACGTTTTGTAATAAATCATATATATGATTAATACTTTAACAATTTTAATCTTCCTAAATGTGGAAGTTACATAATATTTTGCATGATCATATAAAGAGCAAATGATGGATTTTTTGTAATCTAGTTATGAATATGACTAATCAAATAAACTGTATATCTAACAATAATAAATTTCCTCATAATATAATTTGTAGTAAAACATTTACGAGCATTTTTACATAACTTGCTCTAAATATTTATACATCCATAATAAAGAATTTACTAAAGAAAGAATTGCGACTAAAAATAATATTATTTATAGTAACTATTTACAATTTTCATACTCATATAATTTAGTTTTTTTGCATTAATTGCTAATTAGGTTGGCTTAATTTTTATCACTGCTTGAAATGAAAGGTACAGACGCGCGTAGCGTAATATCGCCCAGCTCGTGCGTATCGATTTGACTTCGGAAATTCGACACTCACGCATAGGGCGCACGTGTTAATGTTATTTACGCCGTGATGTTATTTATGCGCGCCAACTCGTGTTTGAACAAGTGTGCCACGATGACGACAACGCCCGTCGAAATTGGGAAAAAGTGTTTGTCAGCAAACGAACGCGCCAACGATCACAAATAATTTTAAGCCGGCTAATGGTAAGGACGCCAATCAGCAAATTGTACTGCCGCGAACATTCTCTCTGTTCTCTCTCAACAGAGACTCGCGATGGTAATCTAACGCGATTATTAATTCGGTATTTGCGCCTTAAGTGGTGTGCAAATATCGAGAAGAAAGATATCGTTATATTTTATTTGCTTACATTAAAGATTATTTTTGCGTCGTTTTTGCGATTTCACAAAATTATAGGTCGTGATTAGATTTAGAGGGGGGAAACAGAAAAATTATTATTAGTCTCATTATTATATGTCTCATTAATTCAACTGATTTGACACTTGAAATTGATGATCACATTTTAATTATCCGCACGATAAATTGACGGAAATTTATAATTGTATAAATAACCGAGTGGAGAACATAGTTGAGAATCGAAACTTAGTCAAGAATACGCACACATATGTTGATTTTATAATTTACGCTCGATTTGATGTCAACGGACAATCCGCATACCTGTTTCACAAATATAAGCATAAAGCAAACTGAACGATTCTAGTTCGTTACTGTGTGGACTGGTTTATCGCGTCTTAATTTAAATGCTGATTGCTACTATTGAAGTTAAAACATATAGAATGTTGTTTGAATACGCTCGACGGTATGTGAACTCGCCTCGTTTTTCACGTATGCCATATATAATCAGGTGACAATAATGTAGTGGCCGGAGTAACAACGATATTGTGATATGCAAGTTTATTCATGTTTCACAAAAATAATTCTTTCAGATTGAGAAACATGTATTGATTTTTAATTTTTCACGAAATATAGAAAATTAAAAGTAATAAATATAGAAAAAAATGGATTCGTATAACTGTAATCTGTTATAGTTACGTATTGGTTTAATAATCGAGGATAACGTCAGTCATCGTTATTTATAATATCCGAGAAAATTTATGCACACGATTCTTGTAAGTAGCAGTTTATATAAATAAACGTACGTTTGTCATCAACACCAGTATAATTCACTAAAACGATTTTATTAAAGCAGTAACTTTTTGCTTCAGGTCCAATATGTCATATAGAAAAGGATTTCAGTTATATTTGCTACATATTTCGAGCCATGTTAACAACTGTTTTGTTTTTTCACATTACGTTTCTGTGTTATCTCTCGGATCGATAAAATAATTTTTAGTACGACTCGTAAACCAGACTTATCATAATTCAAACTTGACGATGAATTTTTCCATTGTGACATTCATTGATGGTAATGATTTTTTATATACATAATCCTGGAATGTAGAATTTTTATGCTCGAATTTTAAACTCGAAAACTGTTTGGATCTACATAAAAACTGTAATAAGTAAATGATTATTGTTAAGTGTGGGGGAACATTAAATCAACTCTTTCGCTTCCAACAAACTTGATATCATTGTGTAAAGCATCTGCCAAGCTTATCTACTCTCGTGGCGTCGCTTGTATCACCACTCGTTTTATATGCAAAGGAGAAAGCGTAATCCGCGTTAAATGCATTTACATATCGCAAACGTTAAGAGTGAAGGTGCTCGCGTTTCTCTCGAAAGATTTTCTTCCTTTTGTTTCCATTGCGGGGTAAACAAAGAGGAGGAAAACGGGCCGAGCGGCCAGGCAAGAGCGCTCGAGCATTGTCGAGTCTAAAGGGCGCTGTTTATTAAAGGGCATTAATCTGCGAATCTGTACTTCTCGTCCGCTTTAACTCTCGCCACGGCGAAACGATATTACTTAGTGTGTTTCCGTGATGCTCGCTTAAATTGCGTTTTGTAATTAGCCAAGAGGCAACACGTTTCGCCCACGGTTGTGCCCACAGCTTCCTCGGTGGTTTCTTTCCTCTTCTTCCCTTCAACTCTCACGCGCCAGTCGTCGTTCTCGTCGTTCCTTTTCCTCTTTTCTCGTCCTTCCACCGTTGACGCGCTCGTCGAGTCTTGCTCCTCTAGAGTGTCCCGCAAGATTCATAATTGCATTTGTCGGATTTTACGCTATGTACACTGAACACGTAGTTATCCGGGTTGACTTCACGTGAAAGACCACGTAGGTTTTGTGATTACGATGGAAAGTGTTAAATTTGTTCTGTACGTAGATGTCACTGAGATGTGGTTTGTATCTATATTTCGTCAAGGATTAAACATATTATTAATATTATTAATATTATCATTAATTATAAAATTTTTGTTTCGATATAAATAATTACAATTTACAATTCAATGTCGAATCCTAATTCATTGTAAAAATTGATAACGATAATAAGACAATAAGAACGAAGAAAATTTTATGAATTTGTATATTGTTTATTAAAATTAATATTTGGCAGTAACTTTAAATTCCTATGTACATACATCATGTTATTTTAAATTATAATTTTCTTTATATTTTTTTCACAAAATATAAAATATCTATAAATTATTGAAAATATATTTTACTATCGTATTGTCTTCATTTTCATTTATAATATTCATTTTGATCGAAATAGAAAGTTCTATTAATGAATATAAATTTCTCTAAATTATTTATAAAATATTTCGTATACTAGATTCATTAATTTACGTTACCACCAATCGGTTAACATTTGAAAGTTGAGAAAATATAAATCTAAGACGCGATGAAGCAATTCAACAGTTGCTGTTGAAATAATAGCTCGAATATGCCGCGAGCGTTCTATCTTCGGTGCGGATATATTGTACGTTGTTTGCATTATGCACAGCGCCGCTCTAGAAAGTAAACGTGAATGTGGAGAATCCACGCATATCGCAACTTTATGCCTGCGAAGTAGATGCTAAGAATACCTTGCGTGTTGTAGCGCGCACGAATGGCTAAGAAGGCCGTACAATGTTAACTTTGGTTTCCTCGACTGCAAACGGCACAACTATAACGTACGTATCTATCGATGGAAATCGCGTCGCGTGGGAATCGAGTTGTTCTTGTCTTTAAACTTTTCATGTAATTTACGAGTTCGTTTTTGCATTTATTTGAATGCAATATGAGAATTTACAATTGCCTGCGTACACAGCAACTTTTATTTATAGATTCCATCGCAAATAATGCATATGATTTTTATAATTGCAACATAAAATGTTTCTTATTATCTTTCAGTACAATCGTAAAGGAAAAAGATTTATGATAACATTTAGACGAGCTAAATAATACAATGAAATGATTAAATGTTCAATCAATTATCTCTCTGCTGAACTGAGTTATTATTGCCGTCTATATATCTATTGAATACAAATTTGCAATCATGATTTGCAATGATGATGTTATAATATTTCTTATTTTTGACTCGTGAGTCATCCCAATGCAAATTACGAATCGCCTGACGCAATCTGGCTATCACTGCAAGAATCGCGATTACAGCGTCAGCTGTTCGTCGCGTCTTTATGTGGTGTACACGCCACAGTGTCAGCCTCGGTTATTAGTATTAGAATACAGCTGGAGGCTTCTAGCACGCATCACCAGGAGAGGCAAAACAGACCGGAAAAAGCACAGAGGGACTGGGACGCTCAACTACGTCGTGCCTCCTCCCTCGTTCCGTCTTCATACCGCGTGCGTTTCTGTCTTTCGCGTGGAGGCGGCCTCGTTCTCGCGCGGCAAAACTTAACAAAACAATTTGCTCCAAAGCAAACAACGGCATCCGGTTTACTTGTGAATAAACAACATATTTATTTTTAGAGGCACTGCGGTCGTAACTCGTTTGCTCGGACGGCCGCGCTCGTAAGAGCGTCTATTTGTCGGCATTACATGAGTTAACGGATGGATAGATAAAAATTGTTGATTACACGGATGCTATTTCACCGTCCGAGTCGCTTATTAGATTATACAAAGATCTGCAGTAGCAATCACACGTATCATCGATTTAAAAAAAAATTCAAAATTTTATAGATATCATTTTATTATTATTTTGTACGTATGTAGTTTTAAAAGCAGTATTTTTACCTTAAAACCAGAAGTAATGTTTTTGTAATAAAATATCAATAAATTTATATAAAAAAATAATAATAAAATATAGTGAAGGTTAAATATCATTACAAAATAATACAACGACAATAAAAAAATATTTGAAACTAAAACCATTGGAACTAAAATTATTAGGATAAAACTAACAATTTTAAAGATGTATAATCTGCGCAGTCGAAATAAAAAAAAAGTCAAAATGACAAAATTAACGTGCATTTAACGATAATGATATTGATGCAGATTAACATTCAGACGACGTGAGAAACGGTTTCCATTGATGATGTTGGCTAAAGTAATAAATTAGTCCTATTACCTAGATTTGGCATAAATTCACCGCATATTGTTCCCTTGTTATATATTAATTACTAAATTACAACTAAAATATCTCCGTGATCTCATCATTTATGCCAATTTAAGTGTGAATCAATGCACCATCCGTTTGCAGTAAAAATTTACACTCTTACAGTCATCTGATAATATTGTAAATAATTAAATTATAAATTTAAGCAGCATAATTACTCGAAATCGTGTCGATCTCCCCAGGGATGGCCGAGCGGATTGCATATTCATCATTCGCGAGCGCCACCATTTCAGACGAGACACTTCGTTGCTCGGCCAACGATCCTGGAGACGCGCTATACGCGCGAAAAATTAGCATGTAGAAGACAGTAGTAAAAATAATAATTGACGAGATTATTCGACCTCCTCGTGAGACACTCGGAACGAAATGAAACGTTTTATCGCCGTACCGTGTCTGAGGGCAGCAGCACGGGGTTGTTCATTCCTCTCTTTCTCGCGTACAGTATTGGGGGAGAGTGATCGTAATCATATTTTCATGGGGACGGATTTATGCAACGCACCGCGTCGTCTCTCTGTACATAAAACGCATTTAAAATTCTCGAGGCGCGACCGGAAGGTGCCTGTTCCCGTCTCCATCGATAGCGCGAGTCGTGCCTCGCCGAGCCGAGCCGGTGGTAGCGCCATGGGGGTTGTAATTGGCAATATCTATCGAATTTTACAATAAATCTCACCGTGCCCCGAAGGAGGGCGATGGGGGTGGCGCTGCCGCGGCAATAAAACACCGGGTAGTATCGCGAGGGTGCTGCCGCGCCGTGCACTTAACGACTTATCTTATCTGCGAATTAGGTCGCGGTTAGTGCTTCGCTTAATGCGAAGCTACGAATACCAAGAGGCACGTGGCTGCGATCGTAACCACATGATTTATTGTTGAAAATGTTATTAGATTGGTGTGAAAGTCGTAGTCTCCTTGTATTTTGAATAAAATCATTTATTAATAAAATTCAACCGATTATTTTAAATATGTAGACTGAGAGAAAAGTTCTTGGTATTTGTGACTATAGTTAAATAATTTATCCAAGGTTTAAACATTGCGTATTAATTTAAATCTATGTTATTTTCATTTGGCTGATGAAGACTTAGTATAGTCGAAATATTCCATGGTTTTTTATGACATCGAATACTAGAAAATTGTGAGTAAATGTGGGATAATATACTAGCTTAAATTAAAATCTTCCTTTGCTCGTTTTTTTTTACTACTCATTTAATTTTTGTGTTTACAATATCGAGCGGATTACGTTTTTTCTTATTTTATATATATGTATGTTGTTGGCATCGAACATGATTATGAAGTATATATTAGTTATTATTATCATGAATTAATTGCAATTACTGTAATTTAACTATAATTTCTTAATAATCTTCTGTGCTCAATTATTACATATTTGTTAATAGAACCTTTCATATAATCATACGTACATATATTATTACTAATAATTTTTATCAGTAATAACTGCAATTATGTTAACATACAATTATATAGTCATAAATACCAAAAAAACTTTTCTCTCAGTTAGTCGTTACTTTCTGTGTCTATTAGTTTCTTCATCACATTTTTAATGTCTTGTAATGAATTCGATTGGACGCACTGGTGCGCATTACATATTAAAGCTCGTGTACATTTGATCTGTGAAAAAGTAAAATGCAAATATTCGAATGATAAAATATAGACAATACAAAAAGATAAATATAGTAGGTTAATGAAAGTCAGCAACGATAAACGGCGCAATTATTTAGTGAACAATCAATAATCAGACGTTAGATTAATGTCTTCTTTATTTTGAACATTTCGACTCTCTTCGGAGTCCTCTTCAGCAAGAGAATGATGCAAGTATAATTACCTCACATGTCCATAATGTTTAAGTCACTCGCAAATTGACAAAGATGCAGCGTTGTTAATCTGACATTTTTTTTTTAAATCTTATTAGAGTAATATATGTGTAAACGATTTAAATGACTTACCATCACGGAACATGAAGCATTGCACTGAAGCTTTATCGAACATGTTAAAACTTAAAAAGTAGACATGTTAAAATCAAATATAAAGATCACACATTTTTAGAACACACGTCCGTGTACGACGTGTCACTCAGATATGAATTATTCTCGAAGTAAGAAGTTACACAGTAAACAATAAGCCAAATTTGCAATTATGAAGAGCAAAACACATTATTGTATATTGTTATTAAGTCAAATCGATAAGAATCGTAAGACATTATTGTATAATAATTAAAAACTGTTAAAATTATTGGAATTGTAAAATAAAGAATTACTTAATGAAAAGGAAAAAAAAAAGAAAAAATTCAATGTAAAATCATATTTCTTTAAAATTGTTACATTTTCGTCAACTGATAAAACTTTTGTCAAATTAAATTAATAAACTATAAATTTAAACAAGTTACTATATAAGTCAAGAGAAATTTTCAAGCATCGCAGCATAGGTATGATGCAGTCCTTCTATCTGAACGTATAAATTAAGGCCATTCCTTTACGTATGAATGTCATTTCCAAAATCAATCTTTTGTTCCAAAATTTCTTTTTGTCTGAAATTGGGATGTTCTCTCAATCGAAATCATGTGAAAATTCAATATGTTCAGATATTCTGGAAAGTTTCCTGCATGTTTGTCCCACGTAAGATTCATGTTCCGTGATGGTAAGTCATTTAAATTGTTTACGTATATATTATTCTAATAAGATTTGTTTAAAAAAAAAAAATGTCAGATTAACAACATTGCATCTTTGTCAATTTGCGAGTGACTTAAACATTATGGACATGTGAGCTAATTATATTTGTATCATTCTTACTGAAGAGGACTCCAAAGAGAGTCGAAACGTTCATAATCTAACGTTTGATTATTGATTGTTCACTAAATAATTGCGCCGTTTATCGTTGCTGACTCTCATTAACCTATATTTATTTTTTGTATTAAAATTCGAGAATCCTAATATAATTATTGTTATTGATAAAATGTAGATTTTACTTAACAGCACAATAAAATGTATTGAGGTTTAATCCGTTTTTATTATATTTATATTAAACACATCTTTAAGTTAATTTGTATACGACGGCTTTAATATGTACTAGTTCGAAACTGTATATGTTTGAATTAGTTCTTAGAACAACAGGCATTAATATTTATTTTAACTTACGCTTATAAATGATAAGACCAGTCGATGTACTAGAGTAATTATTCCAATTGCGTCGCGATTCCAATTGTGGAATCGAAGATTCACGAAATGATATAAATGTAGCTCTGGATCAGTTTCACACGTACACTTTCTTCTCATGTTGTAATGAATTATAATTTTTAGTTTTCTGATATCTGTTTATGTGAACGTCATCGAGACGGGAGACTCATTTTCTATAATTCTAGTATAAGAAAATGCATTTTAGCGACGCACGCACGCACGTACGCACGCACGCGCGCACGCACGCGTGTGCGTGTATGCGAACGATTGTTCCGCAAAGAAGATGAGTCTGTATTCACTGTATTGGCATCATCCAATTTTACGGTAACGATTATATATAAATATAAAAGGCATAATATAACTGCAACTGATCTCGCCTGGAGACGGTAACAGAGAAGTTAATTAAAATCGCCGTCAATTCTGCCTTGCCGCGCGTCGTCGCTCGCGCACGTGACGCGATTTGACAATGAGCCACGTCGCGTCGAGAGAGGGACGTTGGATCTTCGGGCTCCGTCGCGCGACTGTAAAAGATCCGTTTGTTTATTTCCACGTGGCACAATACTTAACATACAACATTTCTATGATGCCCGCGCGCGGGATGATGACGAGCACGACGACAAGCGGGCGGACGGTGGTGTGCGTCGCGTGTTTTGTTTGCGCGTTTTCTTTTGTCGCGTGTATGTCCAGCTGCGCGCTGAGAACGCGGCCGGCTCATGCAAATGCACGACACACAATGTGCCTCAATAGCCTCCACGTATTTATGCTATATGCTATCCGGTTCAGTATTTTCCACGCGACTGTTTATTTCTGTGCCTCGTACACGGAGAATACGCGAGGCTCTCTTTTTAGAAAAAGGGTGGAAAAAAGGAGGACCGAAGAGGGAGAAAAAAAGAGAGAAAGCCTTGCGCGCGCGCGCGCGCGCGCGTGTGTGTGTGTGTGTGTGTGTGTGTGTGTGCAAGCAGGTTCTCCTTTTTCCTCTTTTTTTCTTTCTAGGCCATACAAGACTCGCATGGGCGAATGAATTTCACAGGGCCTTGAATTTCAGCGGATCTAAGGATCCTATGAGTATCCTCTACAGGGAGAATAGTGGTCTCACTTCTTTCTCACGAAGGAAAAGCAAGTTCCATCGATCGCGACGATCGTTACGTCGTATCACCTCACCATTCTATGCACGTCGCGCATGGAAACAAACGGAGTTACATTTTGTAATTACACCCCTTGGATTGGTACCGACTTCGCATAGTAATCGATCACGCGTTCTTGCGGCTCGTTTCAAAATTTACGACTTTAAAGTCTCCGGGACGTTGCGCATTATTTAACGGCGATTGAAGATTTGTTCCTATTTTCTTCGAGATTTAGTAATTGTTGTCCTCACTTTTTCAGTGAGCTTAATACGAAGATATTATCGTAAATGTCATTTGAAATTTTTCTACAAGCTTAGAAATACAAAGAGACACTATACATGAAATTAAATAAAAAGGACATTATGTTATATAATCTCCCTTTTTTTATTTAATTTTGTCGCCTATGCTTGAATTCACGTAAAATATTGAACGCATTTCTGCGTAACGCACACGAACGAACGGAAATTTGGCTAACTATACCGTGCCAAAATAATTTCGGTCATATTCCACGTTGATTTGTACACATAAATCATTATGGTTATATAATTACGATTTTGGCTAACTTCCGAACTTCAGATATAGTCAATCTTTTTATATAATTCAAATGTGGACTTCTTCATTAGAATAATAATCAAATAGTAGATTTTGCTCTAATAAGATTTTATTGACATACATTTATAATAAACGTTATATTGTTCCGTTAAGAAAAATTGTAGTTACGGCAATATTAAAAATCTGTTCACGCTATCGCTCAAAAAAAGTCGAAAACGACCAAAGCGTGCCGTGTATATATTTTAATAAAGCTGGCAACATGCGATGTCTCGTTTTTTACAGCGAAAAACGCGATTTAAAATAACGGCAATGTAAATAAAACTTTACATCATAAAATACGGAACATAAAATATCACCAGTATCAATAGTATATAAAATACTCCATTATATGACATTTAGTAAAATATCATATTTAAATTATACGCTCGCTCGTGTGTCCTTGCGTTACGGATCTTTGAGGTCTTTTTGAAAAATCGACGAGCGCTCTTTATTCCTCGGACAACGGGCGAAATGCCAGTGTCACCTCACGAGGAAAATGAATATTAATATAAGCACTTGGTGGTCGACCGTGCGATTTTCTCGACGAGGCAACGAATAATATAATAGCTGGTCCGCGGGAGATGCGTCTGCGACCGAGAGGGCGAAGCACCCGAAGACGAAGTGTTCTCATTATACCCGGTGATTTATGTGCGTGCCACCTTGCCGTCGGAAGAGATTCTAGGTTAGAAATAAAGTTAAAAGAAAAATAAGGCTTACGGGGTGCAAAGTCGAGAAAGTGTGGAGGGGGGGAGCCGCGGCTCGCGGAATATATTACAAAAATAAGCTCGCTGGCGAGCGGCGTGCGGAAAAGCGCCGAAAAAACTTTGAAACTCCTTGGAGGAGCCTTGAAAGATCGATGCCCCTCGACCTGCCCTGCCGTGTAACTTTTCTTGTTTATCGAGGCGCGAGAAATAAAAATCCGACGGTCACGATTCGCGCAACCATGCAAATAACTTCGCGTATTTCGTGAAGCTCATTGCTAACAAAATTTTTTTTTTAAGGAAAGAATAGAGAGGGAAACAACTTTGAATTCAGTCGTATCTTGAAGACAGATCGAATGTGACTAATTAATTAGCATTTCTTGCGATGGTAACGTGTCAGATATTTTTTGCTCATTTGCGGTTCTTTCAGAGTTAATATATCAGATTCTTATCAGAGAAAAAGAAATAAAGAGTAAAAAAACGACGAGCGTTTCTAACAGTTTAACAACGCTAATTTTATTCGTTTAAGCTCTTTATTTATGTACTCATATTGCGTGTATCTCTTTGTATTTGTTTCATATAATGTTTTATGTAAAATAAATGGCTGAATACAATATGATTACGTCACGAATGGTATATGTTTATTTGAATTTTTATATCAATCAAATATATACAGAAGTGTATATTCTGTTTTACCGCTTTTTCTCCTGCTGTTGTTCGTTGATGCAACGTACTATTATGTATAATAATTGTAATATCGATTTGTTTTAGGGACACATTGGTGAAAATCCGTTTGATAACGGTTCGTGGGGAAAGGAGCATTTTCAGCCATCGACAGTTCCCTGGCAGCTGAATCCGCGCAGTCACGGTCGTCCTAGTGTGAGTGTCTTTATTCTTTTTTACCTCATCTAACTTATTGCGCCAACAGCATCGATTTCAGACAATATTTTTATATTAAACAGTAAAAATTAATTCGATCTACAATTCCACTGAAACTACTACTGCTGACAAAATACGAATTTTTCGTATAAAATAAAAACTTACCTTAGACTTATTTTTTTTCACTTCAATCGGTCGCATATTTGGCGTAATGCGATTTAGAGATTATCGGCCGTAATTCTCAGCTCGCGAGGGTAGATGCGTCAAATTTATAATACCAGCGGGTAAGAGTACTCGCGTCGAGGATGTGGAAGGAAGGATGGGAACGGGAAAAGAAATCCGGCGGCTCATTGTGTCGGCAGGTAGCAAAAATGCTGGCGGGCTCGCCGCTTTCTCGAGCGTTTTCTCTCAGGAGTCGTCGTCGGCTACTACTATATCGTCATACCCCTCCTCGGGAGCTTCCACCCTTCGGACCGTAGCCGACCACCCTCTTACGCTCGCGCTCACTCTCCCGCACCACTCGTCCTGTCACCCGGTATTTATAATACGCTTTGTTTTCCCTCAGCTATTTGTCTTGGGTTCTCGGCTCCTTCGCTAACATTATTATCCCGCGTTTTATTTTTATTTAATTCCGTCGTGTCGAGTCCCCCCCTCCCTCCCCGATGTCCCCGTTATTTATCCTTCGTAGAGCGACTTAACGAGCGACTTAACGTGTCGTTGAATCAGGACAGTTCTTTACGTTTGATTATTCACCTGGCATTCTAATTCTCTTTGTGCGAGATGCATTGTCCTGTTGTATATAACAAATCTAGGATCGCGTTTAGGGTTAGATTATCATTAGAGATTATATTATAGGTTTTCGTAAGAGTACGTGTCTTATGACGAACATTTCTTGCGTATACGAAGTTTCACGTGTCATTGTGTATGACTCACAAAGCTCGCGGTAATCTTCATTCGAGATCTAAACTGTTTGATGATGTGCCAATATTCGCGTCATAATACGTGCAGGCCGTAGCAATTATTTTAACGTCTGTTAATTTGCTTATTGCCTGTCCTCTATCAATCACGTGCGCGAGCCTTCTTTTTAGAATGTAAATTGCACAAGATTATTTGTTATTCAATACTGATTTTTACATGATCTTTTATACGCTCATTGCTGTTATCATAAATAAAGACTTATATATTTTTGTAGCGTGCACTGAATGAAAAAAATTAATGCGCACATACGTTTGTGCACCGAGTTTGCTTATTAAGCTCACATTTAAAACATTCGAAAAGTATTGCTATTTATTTCAGATGTAGATTTTTTTCAATAAAGTGCGTATGAGAATTAATTTTCTCAACTTATTGTAACATATCTAATATTTTATATGCAAAAGTATTTAGTGCAATGAGAACCCTTAAGAATTTAAAATTTAAAGTCAAATTGATATAAACAGCAAGAGAATAATAAAACACAAAATATAATATAACGAAAAGTATTGCTATTTATTTACTGTAAATTTTCCGAATAATGTGAATATGATAATTGATTTTCTTAATTTACTATAACATTTAATATCTAATATTTTCGCTGCAAAAGTGTTTGGTGCAATAAGTATCCACTTAAAACGCGAAGTATAATAAAATTTATAATATAATATAAAAAACATAAAATATCTGGAAAATATTGTTATTTATTCCAACTGTATAACTGTAATTTCTGAATAACGTGTGTGTAAGAATTGTATTAAAAAATTTATTATAACATAATATTTTGGGCGCAAGTGTTTAAGTACTTTAAGAATGCAAAGTCAAATTTATATAATTGGCAAGAGAATATTACATTAATCTGATATTGTGGACGATATACGTGAAAAAATCCAATAAGCCACGAATATCCGTGATTCCTAGTAATAGTTGTACTTCGACGAATGACACACTTTGTTGTTTACTTAAGGAGAATTAAACGCTCGCGACTGTCACGCGCACGTGTGCAATCGACGCTTGTCTTCCTGATACCATCGTATCGGGCGCGATCGTTTGCAAAGTAACAAAAGCAACCGAAACCACTGACGTCAGCGTTTCCGCGAGCGTATATACGCGAACGATGATCTCATGCGTGCATATACGTACGTATGTGTGCGCTTACCTAACCGCGGCGCAATTCCTTTTACGCCGCTCGCATGTCGTACGCACGAATTGCGCTATCGCGTATATGTCTACGTGACAACGCTACGATGCGGTTACGCTCGCTTGCTGTAACCACATATGCATTTGTCAGCATCTCGAGTAATACGCAGTGATATATGTATCACCTCTACCGGTTCTCTTTCTTTCCTAAGCGCGCGCGGGCTCGCGCGTTTGCCAATCTTATCAGCTTAAAATCAAATCTTGCATGAGACTTTCGCGCTGCGAGGCACGAAGTGTCCCGCTTTTGACTTTAGATTGCACGAAGGAGATTTGCAGGAATTAAAAGAATAGATGTCAAAGAAGGGATACTCAACTACTGTTTTAATATGAATTATCTCCGTTTCACCAGGAATATATTTTTATTCGTTTTTAAATTGTCAACGCTGATCAAGATCAAAGAATTTAGAGAAGATACCATATAGAGAATGGAGTAAATACTACACTTAAATATATATTAGAAATTGTATACGCTAATAAGAACTACGATGTTTTGCTCTCAGTAACATTTTCATATTAATAATTATGTATTTAAAATAATAAAGAGATTTGAAGAAATTTTTAACTTGAATATTAAATTGAATGTTACAGACTGTGTATTTATTTCCTGATTTCGTTATTTGTGCATTAAAAGGAATTAAATTAGCATCTCTCTTCAATTCAATATTTTAGAGAAAGCTACGATTCGAGCTATAAATGACAACTTCATGGGAATGCACCGTCTATTCTTATATTACGTCTATAGATACCATGGAAAGGTAGCGAAATTTATAAATGATACGGTAGAGTAGAGAGAAGAGTAGTGTCTCAAGCAGAATAAACTACGCTATAATACATTTTCTTAATAGTAATAATTTCTTGATAATAATTAAAGTTTTCAGTAATTTTGCGTTATGATATTTTGCCCTTTGCGAATTTGCATAATCGGCCCGCGAAATTTCAAGCTTACAGCGCCGAGCGAGCATTCCGCGCGTCTCAATACAGCCAAAATTTCCGGCGGAAGAACGTTGATTCTCTCACACCATCCCCATAATCTCGGGCCACGCCTGTAGTAATATGAATCGCAGCAAAAATCAGAACGGGGGTGGCTCTTAGAGCGTCCCCGCGGCAGCCCCTGGGTTTTAAGATATGCAGAGCACAACGCACGCTTTCCTAGCGAGACTATTTTAATACGAATGAGGGTGGGAGGATCAGACGAGAAGCGCAATGGTATGGCGGCCGGCTCGGAAGATCTACTTCTTGATTACAGAACTTTTTACCTAATTACATAACATTGTTACCATTTACAAAGTCGCGTCGAGTCTGCGCCGGCTGACTACTAATTAGAATCCTCGATTAGCACCCGCGGCGACATCGTATTCCATTTCGATAAGTCTCGCGACATTTTACCGGTTTTCATAATAAAAGGGTTGCGAGAGACTGCGTGATAGGGTGATTTTTAATGTTGCCGCGCAAATGCTAATAATATATAATTGAATGTGTCTTGTTTAAAGTATATAATGTTCTTCGTAAGACTAGTAAAGATGCAAGATAGTGAACATTATTTCGGATAATGTTAAGTTTGACAGAATTATATCAAGTCGTGTAAAACTTATTTGAAACAGTCTATATTGCAATTATTTAATTTATAATTTACAATCTTTCGCACAATTTTCGATCGAACATTGCGAGATATTCTTGTAACTAATCTTTTCATCTGTATCCTGCCAGTGAGACGTTTATTTTTACAAGAAAGTGGAGTCGCAAACTATGTATATGTGACACATGACTGACGAACTACTTTGGTAGATAAAAATTTGAATCTCATTTTTCAGACGTTCGCAAATAATTAGATATACCGAATCGTACCAGACTAGCGCGTTGGAACTCGCGATATCAAAGGTTCAAAAAGAGTCGAATTTATCCCCGAGACTTAAGGTTCTTATCGGAAAGATGTAAGGGTCGTAGAGATAGTCATGCACGAGGGACGAGCTCCCGACGATGCAGACATTAAGACGTCTGGTCCTCGACCTCCAGCTTTCCGCCCCGCGCCAACCCCTTAGCGAGCGCGACCCCCTTTAGACGATGGGAGGTTTACCCCGTCTTCATTGTCCTCTAATTCTCATCTGATCCTCACATTACGTAATTTTCTCTTTATTATTTTATAATTCCCGGGTCTCGAGCCCCGGGCCCGCGTTCATCCGACTTCAGGTCCGCACGAACTCATCCCCCGCAACGCATACTAATGCACCCTGCATTTATTAATTATTCCGTGCTAGTTACTTCGGCTTCTCGTCTCGCCGTCGCAATGATAGATTAAACCACCTAGATTCGGAAGCTCGCGATGCGAATCCCGCTCGTCACCGTGATGATACGTGCTTGGAAATTTTTTCCTTTCGCGAATCGATACAGTATATACGCTTCTTTTCAGTCATGCGCGACTATTCCTGTTACGTATTACGAATAATAAACGATGTGGATTCTATCGAACATTGTTAATTGTTTTTCTTAAAATTAGAAAATGATACATATATATTATTTACAATTTCGTTATTATGTTTCGAAATTTTCCTAATGTTATTTTAATCGTGAAACTGTGAAGAATATATTTTACTCATTTGCTGTAATAAAACACAACAAAAATTTTTTCACGATACAACAAACGCATTCAAAAAATGGCTATTTTATGGAAAAATAACAAAAGTATAATGAATTTTTTAGAATTTTTAAGTTTTTAAGTTTTTAAGAAGTGTAAAAATTTAAGAAGTGCAAAAAAATTTTTTCAGATTTTTAAACTTTGTTTTTTTTATTTTCCCTAAAGTAGAGAAACTTACTTTTGGACTAACCCTCGTATTTTTTCTTATCGATTCACATCGATTCACATTTTAAATCAAGAGAATTCATTTCTTTAGACTGTCTGAGATACATTGCTTATAACTTGCATCTTAACTTTACTAGAAATTACATCTTAGAATTTACTTTGAAAGAGAACATCTATAAAGGATTCGTTAATCGCTAGATGTTAAAGGCTGAAAATCGTTCACGGCGAATTCACGGTAAAACGTGCCGTTTGAATAGAAATCAAGCAGTGATCGAGCGACTTTTGACGAGCTCCTAAAACCCAGTTCGCCGCCTCGTACGTGATATTTGAAGATACAAGCGACTACCCTACGCGGGGAAAATCCCCCAAGATCTTTAACTCCGCGGTCCTGAAGGGCCTGGCATACCACTTGGTATGCACAGAGAACAGCCATTCATCTCCCGATCTCCAAGCATAGTCTCGACCTCCGGATATAAATTAGCTTTTGTTTAGCATTCAATGCGAGGCGCCTTTTCCAACGCGTCGGACTGATCTACCACCGCACCCCCATGATTAGGCATCCACCCTAGGCATCCACCTGACCAGCAATCCGCTGCAATTAATGTAGCTACCTGCCTCTCGGTTGAGCCAATTAAACGTTTGCGATTACTATGAAAAGAAATTGCTCAGATGTTAAAAGGGAATTTAATTCTCGAGGGAACGATCGGGATCGACGCGAAAAATTTGCTCCAATGTGTTTCGGCAGGATAGATAGGAGGATTAGAGAAACGACCGCGACGCTAAACTAGATTAAATGAGTTTCTATATTTTCAGTTGGAGCACATATATCATTATGTGAAACTTTACGGAGAGAAATGAAGTTTGGAAACTTGAAAAATAAAATCAATAGAAGAAATATTTGTGTTAATATATTGAAATAATATTAATATTCTTAATATTAAAAGAAAAAGAAACAAATATTGTTATAAGTAAAATAGAATTTATTAAGCCCGATTCTATCAATGTAAGATTAATCTCGGTTCAATTTACTTCTTGTATTTTTTTAATTGTAAGCATTAGAAAAAGATAAATAGTAAGTTAAACCGAGATTAAAGTTAATCTTACATTGGTAGAATAGAGCCATATTCTTTCATTAATAAAAATTTGTTATAAAATTCAGAGTATTTCATTTCGAAATGAGAAGTAATATTGATATATTTTAAAATTATTTGTTAAGGAAAAATTAATTTATTTGTTAAGAATATATATATATATATATATATATATATATATATATATATATGTATGCATACAATTATTGATATGTTATTTATAAAACGACGATGGAATATATACTATTTAATAATTTTTCAATTTAATTTTCATATAACAAAATTAGAACTGATGATACTTCCGAAAACTTTCTTATGCTCCGCTGAGAATATTCCCTTTAGGGTTGCTATCCTTAATATTCTATAGTACACCCCAGCAAAGAACGGCGTTCAATAATCATACATCCCCTTCAAGACTTACTATCTTGCCACCTTTTCATAATGGACATAATTATTAATATTAAAATATCATGATAATTATCTAACTTGTAGAAACTTTATGATGTAATTAAAAATTATTATCGGCTTTTATATTAATATATTTCGTTTTCGGCCGACCATATTAAAATTATCGTGACGTTTGTTACGATTCACAATTATAAAATAGTTTTATTTCAAGAATTCCCATTGAATTCCAAAAAGATCGTGCTATCTCTCAGTGAGTCTATTCCCTGCTATGCCTTCTGTTACGAATTTTGAGAAGGACTATTTTTGCCGTTGGAATATTCCGTCCGAACTTTGCGCTATTTTTAACCTTCAATTACATCAAGAGAGACATTTTCTTCGTGATTTCTCGAAGCTGCTTCTCGGAGAAAGCCTGTTGATTCTGACGCCGGTAAATCCGACGGTTGGAAAACATCGTCTAGCCGGCGTTGAACTTTCTCGATACACAAGGCAACATAGCAACACAACACGGTAAAGCACAACAAGTGGGGGGGATGCTGGGGGTGGAAAGCCCGATAGATATACAGCCACCCGTGGCAGAGAGGCGCGCGTCGCCTGCGCCACGTGCTTTTCACCCCTCCTCGATGTTTCTCCACCTCTCCCCTTTCTCCGTCTGTCTTCCTCTCTTTCGCTCGCTCTAAACAACCCCTCTACCTACTGATCGGCCGACCGTATACACCCCTGTCATTCCCCGCCCGTGGGAAATGCAGCCTCACCCGCGATACACCACGTGGGCTGCTGCAACAGTTTCCACGCGGCACGCGCAATAATGCGGTGTAAGTAAAATTCTGATCAATCAGCTTTTACATATTACTTAATGATTCTTTATTTATTACATAATTTTGTCATTTATAACAAGTTTATAACATTTATAACATTATTTATTATAATTTGCTTAAAATGTAAATGAAAAAAACTGCTTTAAAAAATGTTGACAAATCAACAAGGTACGTATTGACAGTTTTGATAGTTTTGATAACTTACAAATAGATCAAGATTTGAAAAAAAAAAAAATCATACTACGAACATTGCTAAATATTTCAATTTTAAGTTGTTTACATTCTTTGAATAAATTACGATTGCTATATTATGAAATTAATTTAGAAAACATGTATATAATTCAAATATAGGATTATGCCTTTCGAAAATCTTCGTCATTATTTTGTGTCTGTTATTATCGATTCGGGACGGATAAAAACGCGCGCACTGGAGGCTTGAATAATGCGTTCCATAAGAGCTATCAGACGCAGCGAAATGTTATACAGTGCCTGCAGGGTTTGGTTTTGCGGGTGCAAACCCACCCCGGACTAACCCGAGGCAATCGGTAGGCAGGCAGGCAGGCAAGCAGTCGGAGCCAAGTTAGATCTCTAACAACGTAACCGAGACGTGCAACCTTGTAAATAGATGTCTGGAGCGTGCCAGGGAGTTCGCGCGTTACCTACCAGCTCGTTACATACGCGGGCAAGAAGGGTACAACGTCGCGGGGAAGTTCGCGGAGCGAGCTGAGCGAGCCAGCCGAGTCCTGGTCGTTGTTGTACCTCGTCGTATATACTCAGTTTCTTACGTGCACACGCATGCACGCCGGTAATTAGTGTCTTAATGAACCCGCACCGTTGGTAAGGAGTTGCGCAAATAATTGCCAGCGTGCGCGATCTCACCCGGCTGGCTCGAGCACGCTTCCCTCGGGCGTCGCCGCGCCAAGTCTTGGATGCGCTGCGAAGAACGGGATTCTGGAGCCCGGAGCCGGAAGTGGAAATACGGGTTTTTAAGTGTGATTGCGTGCGCGCGGAGAATCGCGGAGAATCGCGGAGCATTAATTTAATGCGGCCCCGCGCTCGCAATCGCGAGAGAATGTGCGAACGCGCCACCGATTCGTCGCGAGTGTCGCCATAGCATTATGACGTTTTAATGCGACGAAATTACACGTTAGGAATTCGTGTTTGCGTGTGCAATAATGTGGCGCATTTACTGTCGATTGCGTGCAAAGTGGATTATATCTCGGATTATGGATGCAATATGTTTACTGTTTCGTAAATAAACGGTGCTACGTGCTCTTATAAATAAAATATTTGTAATTGAAGTATGTTGAGCTATTCATACCATATTTAAAGAAAAAATATGCTTGATTATATTAATGAATTAAATTTTTTTGTTAAGATTAACAATTTTTTTCTATTTCCAATTTGAAGTACTTTTTAACAGAATTTTAAGTATAGCTATTCTAAGATATCTCCTAGAAAAGACAAAAATAAACTATAAGAAAATCTCTGTAAAGAGTTTAATCAAATTTTTCAAAGTCATATGTTTATACAAATTTTAATAATGTGTCAAATTATTTATTACACGATTTTACTATTTTTATTGTTACTTCATCAAGAAGAAAAACAAGAAAGACGAGAGTTTGAGAGACTTTTTTTATGTTTAATATCTCTAAATAATAAATTAAGACAGTTACGGATTGCAGGTTGAAACTTTAATTTGCCAAACGACGAAGATAACTGCAGCAACGATGCTTTCAGATTGTGATTAAGATTGATTCAATTTTAATCGACATCGTAAACGGTGTCTTAATGCCTTTTTCCGTTGTTTGCGATCTCTATTCGACAAGAAGACGCAAAAGTTGATATTTTTTAACGATACTTGGATTCTTTCTGAAGCGGAGAAACACAATGAAGTAGTATTTACTGTTTTTACTGTGCATTAAGTGCAGTCTGACGTAGGTCCGGTCGCTAATGCATCACTCTTATTCGACTTGGAACGACTTTTTACTTTACGACAGACGATTTGAATTTTATATACTGCGATATTTGAATTACGATGCGACATAAAATACGATCGTTTCAGCACGCGTGTGCGTTAGCAAGTGCGTTTTTCTAAGGACATCAATTTAATGGAGCAACATTCGTATATGTTAATTCGGAGACGTTTATTATATCATTACACTCTAAATTTTTTGTAGTGAAATCTCATTCCAAGAGATTGCAACTCTACCCTTGAAAAAGTGTAAATATTTCTCTTCTTAAGAAAGAATAACAATTTTCACTTTTCTTAGAATGAATTTCAAAGGAATGAATCTCACTTTTTTTGGAGTGGGATTTCTTCATTAATTCTAAACAGAGAACATTGTAACTCTTTCTCAAGAAGTGAAGGGTGGTTGTATTTTCATTTTCTTAGAGTGAGATTTCACTGCAAGAAATTTAGAGTGTATACATTAAAATTATACTTATTGGCTTATACTTATTCAGCGGAAGAAGTGATTTTGCAATTGTTGTAAAATTCTTTAATTTTTTTATCTTACTCTTAATTTCTCACTGAATGTAAATACCAATATTTTATATTAAAGAATCTTGCAACAATTGTGCAATACTATTTTTTATACTGACGCAGCCAATGATACAATGTGCAAGCAATGCGATTTATGCTAAGCTACTTTTATATTTGATTTACCTAAAATATGTTAACTTACATGTAGATTTGCAGAAAAATATATGTAATTCAGAAGTACATATAATGTAAAAATATGGAAAATGAACTCATTTGTCTACCTAAGAATCTAAGGAGAGAATATAAGGAGCAGAGAATATAAAAGTTATCGAAACTATAAAAAAATATAAGTACTACGTTGATATCAACGTCACGTATTCGTTTCTTTGCTCCAAATACATGCGCACCGTTAAAAATAAACGGCAGCACGTGACACGTGACGTTCTCGCACATGTACTATTTCATTTTTACGCGGCACATTGCGATTTTTGTTCGCGACAGTCCTCGTTACGGGTGTCAAGTCTCGAGGATAAGGAATGTCGGCGATCTAGCAGAAACGTATATTGATCCTTCCATTTACCGTATATCTTCACTTTATGTTCTCTTGTACTCCATTCGCTCACTACTTTCACGGTTTCAGATTTTTCGTTTTGCTCTCTTCTTTTCCCACCATCTTTGGCTTAGCCTGTGTGGTACAAAAGTCGAGATTGATGGTCTGAGAAAATCTGAATATAGACAAGCCAATCCTGAACCTTTCCTCAGGTGGCTTCATGTTTAGTTCGTTCCTTTCTTTTTCATACTTTATCCTTTACGATGAATATAAGCTTTTATCTCTATTCCTCTTTATTTCGAATTTACTTTCGATCGAATGCAAGATTTTGTTTTAAGAAAAGGATTTATGCATTCTGTGCGACTAACTTTAAAAAAGACAGCCTGAACAATTGTATTAAGCTTCAATTGGATAGAATTGAAGTTTCACTTGAGGATAAGAACCATAAATATTTATTCATCGTACAACTCGTACGCTCATAAAGAATAAATAAAAACGCGAATTAATCCTCAAAATAGCATTTGATTCGTTTATTTTTGTATTCCTTTTAGAAGAGTAAAATTACATGATGCGAAACGTAAGCGACAATCTTCTTTTCTCTCGTTTCTAAATCTCAAGACATTCATGAATTACTGTTTACAGTTTTAATAAAAGTCTTTGAAAATTTGTAAAAATCATAACAAAAATCTTCTATTTTTATATAAAATAAAAATGATTGAAGATTCTTTTTTTTTAAACGCAATAGTATGACTTTATTTAATTGATACTTACTTTTTAAAATGGCGATGTCAAACGAAATTTTCGGTTGCGTGGGAAGTTCCTCGAAAGTCCATTTCACGATGTGTATTAGCACAAGAGCAGTCTAGTGTTTAATCCCGTTTAAGATTTTTATAGACCATTTCTCCCTCGCGTTATCCAAGCTTCTCAATATCGTACATAAAACGAAAGATTATTTGGCCGTCTAATATTCTAATTAATAGAAACGAGCGAATAATGCGCGTTAAACAGCGAACGCATACGAAGAGAGACAGCCGGTTTCTCGTGAAATAATGTCGGCTACTTCCGCAGCCGCGGCGGACTCTGATCAATACCCACGTCTTTCGTCCCTCGGTACGAGACGTGCACGTAGGATAGGAACATCCCGACGGTAGCCTCGCATCGGAAGGAAGTGAAAAAAGAAGAAAGAAGACGCGGGGGAGGTGAGCGAAAGGAGGCGACGCGACGGAGAGGGGAAGAAAAGCCGAAGGATTCTGCGAGTCTGCGGTAATCGCACTTCGCCGAAGACTCTTGCTCCGTCTTTTTCCGCCTTCTTCCCTCCTCCGCGCGTTCTTCCCTTGAAAACCTATGCCCGGCCGAGGAGGGGAGGTCGAGAGGGGAATCACGTGGCCGGGACACCGGCGAATATCGAGTGGGCGGATGGCCAGTGGAGAGAAAGAGAGAGGACTGCGCGCGCACTTTGATGTGTGTGCGCTCTCCCAGCGAAGCTAGACACAGCACCCACGCTCATATTAGACATCGAGCTCGGCGAGCATGCGTGCGATGAGCGCGTATGTGCACCAAGAGCTGCACACATGTGCAACAAGCGAGCGTAACGGTTTAGCCAGGATACACTGGATACAGAGGCCCCAAGAGGAGACAAGAGACGTTGGCGGTAGAGTAGTGTTGATAATGGTTGATAGTGGTGGTAGTGGTAGTATAAGTAGTGATGGTAGTGGTAGCGGTTACTGGTTGTGGCGATGCGTCCTCGTCCTCCCTGCTATGCTGCCAGCGACAGTACGCCGGCGGTGGTGGCTAGGAAGGGTGGGAGGAGGGAAGTAGGGAGAGAGCTGTCGGTGGAGAGAATAGAGATCCTTGATCTCCTCCTAGGCGACGGAGCGGAGGATAGGAGGGGAGGGAGGGAGAGGTAGAGTGAGGAACGCTCGGTTCGGATGAGAAAGTCGGAGGAGCGCATACGGCAATATGCGGAGGAGAAGGAGGAAGTAGAGAGGGACACGAGAGAGCGGACGTGTAGGCGGATCGGAGAGAGGAATTCCACGGAGGCGTGTCTTCCCCGGCGCACCAGGTGCAAAGGTGCGCGAACGCGACGTCGCCACGCCTTTTCCACGGGACCGACGGTATTCCGCGACCGCACGATGTCGACAGCGACGACGACGAAGATGACGATGAGGACGAGGACGAGGACGAGAACGAGGACGAGGATGAGGACGAGGACGAGGACGAGGACGAGGACGACGGCGACGATGTCGGCGTATTATCGTGTCATCCTTGTCCAGCCCGGTACGAAGGCGCCGCATCCGTCCCGCTCGAACGTCTCACTATGCCTGGAACAACTCGCATCTCTTTCCTCCCCTCCCGCGTGGCAGCGGCATCACCACTACGGGATACCATCGTACCGCGGACCTCGCTTCCTCTCCGCTCCTGTCTTACTCCTGTGCCACCCACTACCCTAGCGGGGGTACTACTATGTTAACGGACGGGTCGCGTCCGACCTACCACCGCCATCCCCACGTCCAGAATCCAGCTTCTGGTGTCAACGTCCCAGAGTTTCCACGGGTTTCTCTCCTGAATATGCACCTTCTACGCGCGCCGCGCCGGGTCGCGGGGGACCGGAAACGGGGTGAGAGGAAACGAGAGGATGGGACCGGGTAGGACGGGCGGTGCAACGGGATTCTTTCTATCTTTCCCGATGCTCGCGACTGGAATGCGGGATGACAGTATTCGCCATCACGTAGCACACCCGCCTCGGTGCACGGTAAACAGAAATGAGGGAGGTCGTAGACGTGATCGTGATTTTCTCTTCTGAAAAGTGCAACGGCAGACCCGGGTGGTACCTGTTTGATGGGAGGTAGTCGATAAACTGCTTTTCGAGGAAAGAATTCGGGAGATAGGTGTGTGGAGTCTTTGCGCTTTTATATTGCTTGCCTTGTAATTTCGCCGGCAATGTCTTCCTCGTGGATTTCAAATTTTTATTTTTTTTATCTTTATTTAGAAATTAATAGAAAGTAAACTGGAAAACAAAAATAACAGTCTGGTAGAGTTTTATAATAGTAAAAATATAATATTTATTTTTATAATATAATTTTTATAATATTTAAAAAAGATCTGCGTTTATAGATCTTATAGATCTATAGAGTTTATTTAATTACAAAATTTCTTTGCGGTTTAATTTTGTAATGTAACTAGAAAAAAAATATTTTTATTTAAAAACTGCGATGAATTTTGTTACAATCATTCCAACCTGTGAGACAATTGTAACAGTAAAGGGGGGAAAATTGTATCACATTATATATAATTAAAATAATAGTTATTCATTAATTTTATTAATAAAACTGTTTATAATCATATGTATTTATTATATGTACTATATGTATTTGATAAAATTAACGATAATAAAATTTATAAACACAAATAATAATTTTACAATTATAAATTAATTGTCGATTTAATAATAGTGCTATCGACTATTTTCAAAATCTGAAAAAAATAAATATATAATTTATTGCGAAAAATATCATTTCAGCTAAGATTTGAACTTGAATATTTTTCATTTTAGACAATCCGATTATGTATAAAACCTACAAAAACCTATAAAAAAAGACAAGAAATATGAAATAGTTCTGTCTTTCTAAAAATGAGTGAAATAAATAATAAATAATAAAATTTAGATAAAAACAATAACACGAAGAAAAATACAAATAAAATGTTATTATACAAAACAATACTATGATACCTTATTCTGTAACTCTTAACGATAGTAACGATATTGTTATACTGTCATTACGCAATTTTTTTTTTATCATGTACAATACTTGTGCAACGACAATATAACGATACCATTACTGTTTCAGAGGCTGAAGATAAAATCAAACAAGTCCGGGAAAAATTAACGCTACAATTGACTCCAGGCATTGATGTTACTATTGTCCCCTCTAATAGTATTTTATGATTTATAATAAATTTTTAAGTAAAAATCTAAATAAAAGTCAATTCAAATATTCAAATCATTAACAAACATAATCATTAAAAATGTATTAAAATATGATATTATTGTTAGCTATAACGAAAAAAGATATTTTAGATTCTATAGCACGCAATAAAATTTAGTTGTATGAAAAGAATGACTTTTGCTCCTGCATACGTTTCGCGAAGATTGACAGATAACGAACCGATATCTATCTGTTTAAAGATTTTGTCTTGCTGCAACATACACATATTTATTATAGTTCCAAAATCAAAAATATTGACAATGTTATTATTGTATCCTGTACTTTTGTTTCCGGTTTATTCTAATAATGAAATGTAAGTTATAGAAATAAGTTACGTTCGCTCAACACGCAAATTTAAATATTCTTATATTTAATTACTTTACAATAGATTTATAACAGAAGATTATAAATCTAAATTTGGTTAAATTTGACGCCTTTATCGTTGATTTCACAATTTGATATGTGCGGGAAATTCATTAATTTTAATTTACTTTGACGATCTAATTGTCATTGCAGAATTTATCGTATGAATTGCTAAAAATGGCGCGTGATAAATATAACAGTAACTAGCTGTGTTATATGGAAAGTTATTTTATGACATGCGCGAAAATAATAAAAAATTTTCTGAAGTCACAAGAGGCACAATTAATGTATTAATCACTATGTATTAATTATAAATTTTTATTCAATTAGTACCTAAATTTTTGACAGGAAAAAATATCGAATTTAATGTGTTATATCTCTTAAAATTTTAAAGAATTCAAACAATAATAAAACTATTGTAAATAAATATTATAACGCTACGCATCCATATGAAATTAATGGGATATTAATTGACTGATCATGATAATAAGTAAAATGAAAATGTAGAATTAAGTATAATTAGATTTTTTAAATATTATATATTTGATTTAAATATATTAGATAAATGTGCTCAGACAGGATATTTCATTAGAGTTTGTATTAATAGGCGATCATGCAAAATGTAACATATAGTTGAAAGCCATATTTGGAACTGCATAAGATTTGAATAACTCTAGCAGATTCCATTTAAGAAAATATTAGAATCACTACTTACAATCTCTGTTTCTACTCTCTATTACATCTACTTACACAAGCAAAAAATCTCTGCATCTCTTTAAAAGTACATTATTTTTTTTGTTCATTTAAAAAATATGTAAAAATTAGAATACTTATTAATTATTCTAATTTTGACAGATTTTTTAAATGGATCATTAGTATGTTCATATTCGATAAAATTCTCAATAGCATATCATTTACATTTCAAAGTACTCAGAATCTCTTATTAAAATTGTATAAAATGTTTCATTTAAAGCATTTATTTTAAATAAAACGCATGACAATTAGCTAAAACTGTTATAAATTATCATGAAGATAAACATATAATTGCCTTGTGCGTCTTGAATTTAAATGATTTTAAAAACTTCAGTTTTATTTTCCTTTTATTAAATAAATTCTGCTTTAAATTCGAATATTATACTATAGTTATTAACTATTATTTATATATTTTAACTTACAAATTTTAAAACTAATATAAAAAAAATTAGACTTGCTTCAAAATATTATATCCATTTAGAAATTTAATTAATTTATTAAGTTGCATAAGATGCTAAACTAGCTTTGCGATGCAAGCCGATTAGAGATACATTCGTCGAAGATGCCTCACGTCCTCTGTAGAGTTTCCAATCGCGCCTGCCGACGGCAAGTTCGATTTCGGCTCCACGATGCATCGCGACATTTCGCATCTTCGTAATCGTTCGTCCTGCCTCCGCAGTTATTGCATTCCTTCGTCGTTTTGCCTAGGATCTTTCAGCATCGGGTTAGCGATTCTTCGACGTTTCTCCTCTCCGTGTTCTCCTCGCTATCGTCTTCAGCGAGAGCCGCTCTCTTCCGCTCACCCTGCTGCCTATCTTCCGCCCATCCCCTTTCTCTCGCGATTCCATTTCTGCGTTGTTGAACTATAACTCTCTCTAGGAAGGCAGTGGCAGCTATTACGCCGGCTCCTAAGCTATTACGGCATCTGGGAGCCTCGTTGGTGCTGCTCCGCAGAAACGACGGCAACCGAAGAGGTGGGCATGAGAGGAGGAAAGCCGGAGAGGTGAAAGAGATGAAGAAGAGAGAGAGAGAGAGAGAGAGAGGGGGGGGAGGGGAGTCGGGTTAGGTGAAGTGATGTATTGAGATCCCATTGTATCCACGGAATCCCCTAAGATTGCCAAACGACGCCCTCTCCTACCACCCCCGTCCTCCAACCACCACACCCCCTCCCGTACTCGCTTGCATAATACGTCACCGTAGAAGGCGAATCTCCGACCTACCTCGACGCCAAGCGGAAGGAGGCGTATATTTCTCCTCTGCATTCTTTTTTTCTTGTCCGCTTTCCTCCCGCCCTTGCCGCCCTTCGTCCATACGAACGCTCTTCTTAGATTTCTTCGCGGATGCATGCAGTATTTATGTGGGGGAAGAGAAGATGGCTGACATGGAGTTAGGAGAACTCCGTCCTACGAGTTCGTTGTTCTTCTTATTTGCATCATGCGCAGGCATCAGATGACAATATTGAAATCGAGATGTTATTTATTGACATTTTGCGAATTAAAAAAGAGAATAATAGATTTTTGTATTCGTCCACTATAGTGCCATTAAAATTACGAAATATATAAAATTTATTTAGATTAGATGATTTCTTCAAATGTTACACTTACAAAAGAAACGTCAGATATAATTTCCTTTTGCGAAAACTTCTATAATCACGTTACTATCAACAAAATGAATGCAATTTTTGTATTTTTCATTTTGTGCCGTGTCGAATTTTTCTTTCCTCCCGTGTCCCTCTTCCCTACGCGATTAGAACTCTGCAGAATATTCATGTAGTAACGGAAGGCGAAAAAACAACGTCGCTACCGTCAAAATCATCGCTCTCTTCGTCGTTCTTGCTGTCTCTTTTCTTTCTCCCTTTCTCGTTACTCCGGCCATTCTATACGATGCCTTTAATAATACGGCGCGACCGCAGCCGCGTGTAGTATTGAGAATGGCATAATATCGGGTCGCCCTCTGATATTGCCAAGGTTCGCGAACGTGGTGGTGGCGAACGATGGAAAGGCAAGGGGGAACGGGGGCGAGACGTGGGGGACGAGACCGAAGAGATGAGACGCAAAGCGCGAGACCGACAGATGCCGAGCGGGAGAAATTCAAATTTTTGCGCGGGTGCCTGACGGTTCAACGGCGGCGCCGTTCAATAACAATCTTTATTATTTTAACGACCTACGTCCGCAGTCTCCGCCACCTTTGTTAGGCGACCTCGTACGTGCGAGGCTGAGGAGAGAGTCACCTTCGGTCGCGCAGGATCGCATGTACATATCTGTGTTTTCCGATTGAACCTCGAGTGAATTTTTTGAACTGCGAACGGGCTACTGATATCCGGTTATTTTATCGAATGCATAAGATAAAGTTAAGCGCTGGCGGCGAAGTTGATGAAGGACACCATTCTTTTTCCTAGCGAATCCTTCCGATCATATAGTTTGGATCATTTTCAATTCAAAATTTATGAAGATCTGTGCAGAGATCCACTCAGAGAGCCACGAATCAGCATTCTTTCATATTATCGTATAACCTTTTAAGTCCTTTTGTTACGTCAAAGGATTTTTTATATGTATTTATCTTAAAATATACGAGATTAAAGAGATGCACAGATCTGTCTTAAATATGCAAGAATCAGTTATTCAGCTCGTTCAGAAGAAAATTTCATTTTTTAGAAATTTCATCTATTTTTTCATTCATTTTTAGTGTCTTTAAAGACGTATATTTATCGTCGATTCAGTGAAACTATAAGAAACTGAAACATGTTATAGAAGAGTATTTCATAGTGATCATATCAAGTAATAATCAAGTGCACATGGCAAAATCCACGATATTTCCGATGCGCGTAGATCAATAAGACTCGTTTCTCTCTCTCTCTCTCCCCCTCTCTCTGTGTACGAGCGGAGGTAGAAACTAACATTTCCTGACCATATGGTACTACAATTTAGTTAAAAATAAAGCTCTTCTTGTAGCGATTGCCATGTCTTTCAACTCAGTTCTTTTTCTGGAAAACTACAACATTCCTATAATGTCATCATTACTAGTTATATATAACATATTTCCATTATTCCTGTAACAATAGTAATTCGACATTTTTCTGCAGTTCCATTCTGCATAATCGATAATTGAGATACAATATTGACGTACTGCAAATCATCGTGTAATAATTAAATTTGCTATTTTTTAAAATTATTATCACTAAGCGCAAATATTTTTAATTTATTTAAGCGACCGGTTTTCAACCACTAATTATTAATTTAAAAGCGTTGTGATTTTATTATTACGTAGCGTAAATTTCTAAGTACATCTGCAAAAATAACTCTTACAATTGCATATTTGGCTGTCATTATTACATGAGGATTCTTGCATCAAGTGCGCCAGAGTGAACGCAGTTTTTAATTGGCAAACGGCCAGTCTGCTACTCGATGTATATGTACAAACGAATACAAATATCGACGTCGCGGATGACCTGCAAATGCAATTTGTCCATCATTGTGACCACGACATGACACACGGAGGGCGTTCGGGCTTGCTATGAGTGAGATCAATATTTGGTAAATATTTGTGACGAGAGTTGAAACAACGAGCTGGTCGAAAGGCCCGAATGTGGAATATGCGTTACAGACGCAGATTTCATTGGAAACGATCAAAATATCATGTAAAGTCAATTGATCGGCATTGCTAAAAAAGTTTAATTGATTCTGGCATGAATAGTTACATATGACTGTGATATCGGATTCTGGGCAGAAAATCGATAGTAATGTGCATGACTAGAGTACATTACTGCAGCTGAATATTTAATGAATTTGCGTTTATTCCGCTACGAATCTATTAAAAAATGTTTCTATGATTTATATATAGAGAGAGAGAGTTAGAAACGTATTATATTTCTTTACAAATGTTTTTTTTTGCGTCATTCCCTGAAATAGATATTTAATTAAATACGCACAGCAAACTTTACTACTACCGTTGCGGTACAATGGGTGAAAAGTTTCATCGTATTTTCACCAAAACTAGAAACAAAATAAAACTTACGACAAAATTTTCCAACAGGAATTTCTACAGGGACATATTTCAGGACATCGGCGCCGAATGTTCGCTACAGGCGACTTCTGCAGGAAATGGTTAGAAAATAGCTTCAATGTATTTGGGATGTTCCCGTAATATTTTATTATTCTTATGTAACAAGTTTGAATTTTTAAATTGTTATTATATATTCATTTTATCATAGTTGATAATCTAATAATGGAAAAAATTTAAAATTAGTGGAATTTACTCTTTTCTCTGAAATATAATTTACTAACTTAATATATTTTTATGTTAATGTAGCTTAATTTACTTGCTAGTTATAAAATTTTATTAAATAATATTTAAAATGCTAAGATAAAGTTATTCTTCTTTTCATAAAAGTTAATAGATTTTTATAGAAATCAATAAATTATCTATAAAGTGCTCAAACAAGTATCGATAACATAGATACGCGAATTTCGCAAAAAATCGATAAAAATATGCGTGGGTAGATCTCATAAACACGTAAAATATATTGAACGATACTGATTACATTGCTTATCTAACCAATATGCAGCTATAAAAAAATATTGTACGTCATCGATGCTATAGTCGTCCTAGTACAGCCAGATATTTTAGTGACATTCCGTAATTTGCAACATGAATAATTTCGACTGATTTAAAGTAATAGATCAGAAATATTTTATACTTAAAAAAAGTTTATCAAGGTTTTTTTACCATAATTCCAAGAAATATGACATTTAAAAGAATAAGTAACTAGATATGCGTATTAAATTCTATAATGAGAATTCTAGAGAACGGAATTTAAAAGAAAAGTTCCGTTCTTTTTGCTAATATTCTGATGTTATTAACATAGAACTTTGTTGATTTGTAGTACTCGAATAATCGAATACAGTAATTTAGCATACATCGTAAATGGAAGCGACACGTTAAAATAGATATTTTGACAGGGTGGATTAGGGTTCGATGGAAAGATCTTAAGCGTTATGATAGAGTTACTATGTATATAACGATATCCCGCAAAATCGAACAACACGGCCGATAGGAATTCATTTTTCCACTGAATTGTGATACCGGGTTAAGGTTTAGTGAGATACGTGAATAAACAACTCTAACATATGTTCCGTGTTACTTTATGCGATTTCGCCGATAACCAATTGCAAAATTGATGGCTGTACTATCATATTTTTGTATAATCACAATTATTATTCTGTTACTTTTATGTCAGTACTTTATATTTACAAATTTATCATAAAATGTCACAATTTGGAATATTATATTTATGGAATAATATATATTTTTTTAAATCGCTTGCTAGTTAAGCGTACATAAAATATGTATGATCCATGTCAAATTACATTGATTTGAATGTTTTATTTTATGTACGATAAATAAATTCACTCTCGTGCCAGCCGAATAAATGAATAACAATTTCGGATAAAAAAGCACGCAATAATTCTGCCCAAAATAAACTTGATATTTTACTGGACTAAATGTATCTTAACATGCTGTTTGTTTTTGCTGCGAAATGTAGATTCAAGAAAATGATCGTTATAGTATAATAAGCAATCAACAATTTGGAGCACTTTAATTTTTACTAATTTTGTTAGAAGATTGGTAATTGTATGAAATTTTTTTGTTAATACGAAGACTTCGCTTTTTTTGTTTGTCTAAAATTTGTATGCTCTAAAAAATATATCGATGATTTAACACCATAGTGGTGTCTATGTAATTCTCACTATGTTTGTGTTAATACTAATACCAAAATTATGCTTTAACGCTACGGGTTTTAAACCCACACCTATGTTGGTGTTAATATTAATACCAATACGATGAATTATAAAGGTAGATATCGCATGACATGACACACCGATACTTTTTGAAGTGCAATCGCAAACCAAGCTGTATCAATTTCATTGACTACTTCACCGAGGAATATCGCAGATATCAGTAGAGAGACGTCTAGAATCCTTGGGCTGCAGGATATGAAGCTAGGCGGGCGAAAGCGCAACTCCTTGGAAAGTTCGCGCTCACGGAAGCGGCACGATAAAGCCGTCAATTTTCACCCTCAATACCGTTTGTCTCCGGGAAAGAAAGAGGAGTAAGCGCGGCGGGAGGCGGCCAAGAGAGAGAAGAAGCCTGTCGGAAGGCGGGAGACATTTATTACGACTTTAACTGGACTTTGTGTTTATTCAACGACTGTTGCTCTCGCTTACCGTCTCCCGTCGGCCCTTCGAAGTTCCGCAACACCAAGGCGGACTTCGTGTACTCTCCAACAACCTCTTTCCAGCGTGAAATTCCCAGCACGTAGGGCGACCGTCCGACTACGTCGCTTCAACCCCTGTCACGTGAGCCACCCTTCGCGAGAGAATCTTTCACTTTATACGCCGTGGACAGCGATCTCGTTGCTTTCGATCCGTCTCATCCTAGCGTCTCGTGTCCTTCTGAATATCATTTCGTAGCCGTCTACTTCTATCATCCTTTACTCTTGTCAGATACGACCTTTTCCGATGTCTGATCTTTTCTCGTTTCAAGCAGTCATTTTTGATGAAAAACTTATAAAATTTTAATATCATATTGCTTCATATAATTAAAGTATTTTTTAAATTTTCAAAAAAGTATAGAGAAAGGCAAATTGAAATGGGATTGTATGATTCAGGTTTGTGTTTTAATAGTAGATTTTTTTCACAAAATTAATAATATTTTTATAACAAAAATTTAATTATTGTATAATGAATAAGATACATTTTCTTTTCTTTTCTAAATCAAAATTGATCGTTTCTTTCATTTTATCCATTCAAATTTCTATTTTTTCGAATTTTTCAATTTGCTTCGAATGGTTTCCTGGTCTCATCAAGAGAATCGATGGATTCTAAAAGAGCTATCTTTGCATTTATTTATTTTCCTATGTTTAAGCTCTGTTTACAAAACCTTAAGCTCAGGATTTTTTTTCACGTTTCTTTTTCTAATTTAACGCGGTAGAATTTTAGGAACACTCGTTTTCTTATGAAGGAATTTATATTGTCTTCTAATGTGATCTTTTTCAAAATAGAAAGAGATGACTATGTTAATCTCTATAAATATATATGGGAAATATATTTATAAATATGCAAATGTGTCTATAAATATTCAAAAGACGACTAGACTTATGAATTCGTTCTTACCAAAATATCATTTAAATGAACTTAATTTATAATCTTATTGCGTGCGATACACGTTTGAGCTCTTACATTTTGTATCTTTGGATCGTATCCTTCTCGCATCTCAATTATGCTATATTTTTGCAATGTGACATTACAGAATTGAAGACATATTTTAATCTTCCATTCAACAATTCTAAATTTTCGCGTTACACACGCAGGGAAATCGTCACATTCTGTTTTTGCTTCGCGATTCCTTGCCGGCGCGAAGATTCGAATTTTCGCGACGCGTAACACATCGAGCGGAAGAAACGGGCGCAACTTTGAAAACTCAACGTCCCGCGATGTCGGAACGCGCGGGTAGCAAAGTAAAGACAATCGCGTACAATTGGCACATGAAATTTAAAAGAGGGGTGACTCGTCGTACGGGGTATGGAAGGGCCGGTGGCTCACTCAATACACCCGCGGTGTTCGAGCCCTTATTCTTTTCTCGTCCTTCCGCCTCGCTGGAAATTTACATTTCCTCCCTGCTGCTGGAACTGTCTGTTTATCCCGCTTTCTTTTAAAGAGCCGCTGGTGGCTATGCTTCCTCTCCCCTGCTGCCACCCTCGTATTCCTGTAAATCTCCCTTTCACGCCACCGACCCCCTTCGATACCGCCCCTCGAAGAACCCGCAGCACCTCATCTTGCGCTACACAGAGACAATCCTCCATTTACGGCGCAGATTACGCTTCGTTGGCCGATAATCGAAAATATGCCATCGAATAACGCTCCGGAATTATTTGTAGCCTCCTTCGACCGCCCTTTTCACGATGAGAGACAATCGGCCTCGGAAGGGAGAATCGAAAGATCGTGAAGGGTCGAAACTAGTTGACGAAACAAATTTTTTAAATATTTCCAGTCATTACATTCAGTCGTTGTATAGTGGCGATTTAAATGAGAAGAAATTTTTGTTCCGCTGGCTGCAGGATTATTAATCAGCTCCAACGCAAAGTATATACACACTGTTATTTAATTTCAAAATTATTGCAGGAATAAAAATGTTTTGTGCAGCTATATATAAACGAATATTATTAACCTTTGTAATTTAATAAAAATTAAACAGTTATACAGGTAGTTTATTATATATCTATATATATATATATATATATATGTATATACTACAAATTTTATATATTAATTCATCAAAAGTAAGAGATGCTCTTCTTATTATTGCAGGAACAAATTGTTAATTGCGTGGATTTTAATTTACTAATAATTTTCAGTATAAAATAACGGTGCCGCCACATAAAGTTACATAAACTCTCTTCACATCACGACGCCATATCGTCACACGAGCGCGGAAGTGGAAATTTATTTAAGCCAAACTTTATATTCTCCTCGCCTCATTGTACACATTATCATTTAATTCTCCTATACGTTGCGTCGCGGCGCACTCGACATCCAAGCGTATATAAAGGGTTAGAATTCATTTAATTCAAACTGCAGGTAATATATTTCCCTTATAAATATTACCGTCCCATTACGAAGAGCCGCCCGCGCGCTCGCACGATGCTTCGTCGCGCCATCCGGTGGTTTATTAAAACATCCAATTTCGTATATTACTCGCTGCCTCTTATCTCTCGCGACGGAAGCGCGTCTCTCGCGCGTGAAAGGCGGCAGATTTCTCTCTCCCGCATCCGCTACCCGTTGCGTCATTTCGGAAACGTCTCTCAATAAAACGGGAGAGGGATCAGCATTCGCGGCGGGACGTAATCCGTGGATCAGATGCCGAAATCAGCGGGTAATTGACGCAATTTCTCCCACTTTCCTCTCCCTCCCCCCCCGATACTCTTCCCATCAACGCGATCAACCCTCGTAAGAATCCCGCGAGCCGTTAGACCAGAAGACCGACGAAGACCCATACCGGCGTGAGATCGCGAAAAACAGAGATAAGAAATATAAGAGAAAGCAGGGGGATGTCGCCGTTAAGAGACCACAATCTCTTTTTCACGAATCGCAGCGTCGGTTCACCGACTTGGGCCCGTAGCTCGTGCGACTCTCAGAAGAAGCGAACCTTTAATAAAGAGCTTAAGCGAGCTAAATAGAAACATTTTTCCGTCGGCTTGGCTCCGCTCGCTTCCCGTCTCTTGGCTCCATTGCAATGAAATGAGTCCGGCTGCTCGTGCATAAGTAATCCGCAGATGAAGGTATCCAAGCCTCCATCTAGCCCCTCCGCTTTCTTCTCGGAAAGTTACTACACCGACGTGTATCGCCCCCGCCGGCTCTTTCAAATCCTCGAGTCAGAGTCCACTCGCGCTATCATGCACTACTGGATTCGGCGACATTGTTTAAAATTCAACATTGTGTGAGAATTTCTTCTTATGATGTGAATTTTATATAATTTCACAATGCGATCACAATGCGACTGGACTACGATTGTAGTGACTTGTTATTGAAAAAGATAGCGTCGTATTCATTTAAAACTTTTGAAAAATAAGTATTTGTGCACACAATCAAATTATATTTTTTTTTAATGTTTTTTAAATATATGAAAAATAAACAGGACCTCAGTTACCATGAAATTTTCAATTAAATATAAGATTATAAACGGAGAATAATTCCTCCGTCAATTGCAATTTCTGGAACAATCTGTCGCAGCACTATGTGGAAATCCCAAACAATCCACGTATCTATTCGAACTCCGTCGCAAAAAAAGGGGTGCGAGGGAGAGGTTCAGGACCGTTAATCACGCCGGCAAATTCTTCGCACCACATTTTTCATTGACGTTCCGCAGAGCGGAGCCCGCGTGTCAGTGGCACGGCGAGCGCGCCAAGGAGGCAAAAGTGGCAACGCCAACCGTTGGTTGGCGCTCGAAACTGCCTGTCGAGGGAAGGATTCAGTAATTATTCGCCGTAGGCTTGAAAAATTGCTGCCTAATCCTGGAATCGATAGTCCTATCGTAGCACGTGAGAGTGTAAAGAATAGTCGCACCCTTCTTCGCTCGCGTTCCCTTTTTTTTTCACGACGAGGGTGGAAGATCGTCTTCTCAGAAGGAGATGTCGCGCGATATCGTATATATACAAGTATAGTACTTTCTTTATTTATTATTGGATAAGCACGTATGGAAGAATTATTGACGTATAAAAAAGCACTAAACATCATTATAATTGCAAATTGATAATCTTATAATCATTTTCACATAAAGAAAAGAATTCTAATTATTTTTTTACAGACATACAATAATATCTGTTTCATTGTCTAAAAAAGAGTTCTTACGAATATATATATGTTGAAAAATATATAAAGGAAGATTTTTTTTATCTATATTAAGATCGCAAGAGGAATTTATTAATAGAAACTCTTAATTCTCTCTTTATGGAAAATATATCTCTTTGGAACGTGAACAACGAAACATCTTGTATTACATAATTACTAGTCCTGACAATCGAGACTTCTACCAACTTTTCGGTATTTAATTCTTTTAAAGAATTCTTTAGTCTCAAATCTTTTTCAAGTAACGATTATTTTATATATACATATATATGCACAGTAGAAGACTTAAAATAAAATTTCTCGAAAATTCAAAATCCTCACAAAGCTTATCTAGCATCGATTTCTCCATCTTTCGTTACGTCCGCAATACATCATTCAAAAACCACCCTTGCGTCGTTTTAAAGATATAGCGCAGACACGTTACAAATAAAAATAAGAGAGATGAAATTTTAGGGCGTCGATGGATATATACGCCTCGACGTATCCAATCATTCCCTTATTACGATATCGATATATTATTTTTATAATACGGCAATGTCGTGGGGTGCTTCTGGCCCTGTACTTTTCTTTCGTCTCTCTGTCGGGTAGAGTGGAGAGAGTTCTTTAGATTTGCGGACGTAGTTATCGATTTTAGGGTAAGCGTCCTTTTTCTCCTTTTTTATTATTTCAATTTTATAATTCTTAATTTCTACCTATAATATATATATATATATGTATATTAGTTGCCTATGTATAATTTTATTAGAAATATGAGAAATTTCAAGATTGCTCTAAAATAATTAACGAAATTAGCTATAAATTTATCTAGCACTAGAAGTGGCGAGCACGAGTAGACACTATCGAAATATCTTTCACGTTAAGAACCCATCTATAAACGACCACACCGATCTCGACTACGTATCACACAAACCAACACATTGGTCTACACTTACTTATCTCCCCCGAATTCACATACTACATTTAGTAGCGCCGATAAACGTCCGCGACGTCTGGCAAGTTCCGCATCAGGAATCCCCGTCCGGATGCCTCTACTCTTCCCTGAAATTCTTCCTCGCCGTCACGCGTACACGTATTCGCCCGACCTGTCGCGACCGTACATAGGTATCCCGACGTGCACACATATATACCTCGAGACTGGATTAAATAGAGGACGAAGGATCTACCCTGGTAATCGGCTCGTCTCGCGAGCTTGCAGGCGATGTATAATTTATAAAACGGCATTAAATTGTCTATGTCGCAACGGCGACAGCGGTGGCTTCTAGCTCGCGATGCTCTCTTCTTCGGGGGATATATACGAGTCGTGGTTGGATGGAGGTTGAATTCGGGGGTGGCGTAACGGAGGAGGACATATTAGCTCGACTTAAGGCGTGGCGTAATGATCTCCAGGCGAAATCGTCTTATTTCGAGCTCGCAGCAGGCGCCGAAGGAGGTGGCTTCGAGGGGGTTGCGGGCAGTCAGGCGAAAATAAGTGCGAGCTACCCTCTCCGCGGGCACCCTTGATTGTGGGCCATGACTCCTCTCGCGGGGTCTTGCGTCGTAGTATAAAGTAATGTCCTCACCATTGAGGGAGAGAGAAAGAGAGACGGAGGGTAAGCTTTAAAATCGGCATCAAACGTCACCCTCACCGCAAATTTTTATTCATTGACACTACACGGCTGAGCACCCTCGAAACTCGCGGACTAAAAGGTAGAGGTTAAAGTAGTTCATCCTCATCGCGTCTTCTTCAAGAATGGTGAATTCTTATTCTTACCGAATAGGGATCGCTTCAAAATTGTATGCCATTCCAAACTGATATATTTTGATACATAAATGTTTTATAGTTAATCCAAGTTCGTCGTGAGATTTACATTTTTAATATCCAAAAACAAAGAAATCGCTGACTATCCCATTTCTATCGCTATATTTTAAAGCTACTAATAATTAATTTTATAACGCATAAAATCTTGATAATTAACAATTTAAATACATTTTCAAAGTTTATATTTCTATATATTTCTCTCTTTTTATTGTAAGATGTGAATTATGAATTTTGTATTTACATTTTCATGGCAAATGTGTACGGTAAAAATCACCAGGTCACAGAGAAAATCTATTTACGGGTTAAGAACGATGCTCCCGAAGACGGTGGAGCAGTCCTTATAAATTCAGCGCAAATTTACTGCAGAGCTATGGATCAAGTCTCGAGCATGGGGATATTCGGTTGGATTAGGGACGAAGTTGCAATTCACTTCGATATATTTACTGTGAGAACGGTCAGGCTTCAGGAGTAGCCATCTAGGTATGGATGGACAGAACGGTGGTCGGTTTTTCCCTTTACCTTTTAGAGTAAATAAGGACCTTCTCCCGTACATATATGAACGTGTATATTTTTGCCGGTAACACACGCACGTTCGCACAGTTGCGATCCATACGTGCCAGTTTCCTTTCGGGTTTCCTCTGCCTCCGCAGTGATTTATGGAGTTTTCCTCGACTGGCAGCTTCATCCCTTGCCCTCGATTCTCGGATGTTCAGCAAAATGAGGGTATTTCCGCGATATGCGTATTATCGAACATGTCATGACATTTGTAAGATATTACCTGCTTCTTCATCTTTCGTGCCGATACATACGTATCTCGTATATTTAAAGAGAAACAATATCGATTCAAATTCGTAGATAAAACATAAACTAACAATTTTAAATGACTAATTGAAGAATAATTCTTAAAGATTCTCAATATTTTGAAGAAGGAAATTCAAATAATTTATATTATAATATCGAATATAACTTTTTTAATGATTAGCTCAATATAAATTCTGTCATTTATTACGGAAGAACTTTTATCTATGCATAATTTTTATAAAGCTTTAAGATAGTGATTAAATATTCATGTTGAAATTTTATGAGCACGCGTCGTAGAAATTTTATAATCATTTTTTAGCGTGTTAGCAGATTTTATAAAATTAAATTTTCAAGTTATTCTGATTATATAACTGATATAATTCCGACTTTTCTTGGTAGAAATAATTTTACCTTGAAGAGACAAAGAACGGCAAAAAGTCTTTCGAGCATATTTTCAGGTAAAATCATATGATTAATCCTATTGTATTCAAACAATAATTATTGGTCGTTATGTCTTATCTGATCTTGGAAAAGGAAACAGTCGTAAAGTCTTCGTATGCACGTAAAGCCCAGTAAACCTCTTAAGCTTAACTGTAAAGCGTCCAAAGTTACCTTTTAGTGGGTGATTAGCAAAACCGAGCTCACCTTTTCAGGGGCCAATTACAGGAGATTTCGACATAATCCTATTATCTACATTAGCTCATTATTGCATAACTGTATCTGGTCGTATCAACCGCTTAGTCGTGTATGTCTGTAGGATTCCTGCAAAGGTCGATTTTAAGGGTCATTTCTAGACTCTCTCTGATGCCATTCGTTCTTTTTAAGCTTTTCTCCTGGAAGCGCAAGTCCCGACTATTCACATACAATCTATATGTCATATTATAAATTATTTCATTTATAGTATACATTATAAACTATAATATATGGCTTTATGTTACTCGTAATAAATACAACTGACAGTTTTTACTTTATTTATTTATCATTATCGAATCAAAAGTAATATAATTGAAATTAAACTACATTGATAGAATTCTTGTTGTAGATAATATTTACATTCCTCGTTTTTGCAAATGATCTTATTTGAATCGAAGGTCAACGAATCGCACGAGTATATTATTCAGCATTTCTTTCCAGGCAAACTGGCGGAGGAGGATTTGCTCCTCAGCAAACCTTACTGTTCTTATCTGCGCGAACAGAGATTTTATTTAGATCCAAACGATCCGCCGGCTGGCTATAAATGCGAAACGTTTCGCCCGGCTGGCTGACTGGCCAATCATGCGGAGTAGGCAAGAGTGGGTGTTAAGGGTGTTAGAGCTATCCGGTGTCCACACCTCTGTTGTCAGCTAATGCCCGGCCATTGTGAGGGGTCGCTCGTAAGCGTACCGAATCTCCTCGGAAGGTGTTGCCGGTGCCCTGCGGGAAAAAGAAACTGGCAAAAAGGACAGAAGGCTGGTAAAAAACAGAGAAGATAGAAGAAGTCAACTGCGCGCGAGTATTGGTGCGAGTTTCCACGGATTCCAGGTTTCACCCCCTTGCCAGTTCGCCCTTCGGTGGCTATCGGTTGACGGCAATCCGGCTAAATCTCTTCCACCATAAACGGCTAAACAAAGAGGTCCATTCTTCAGAAGTAGCAACCGCCACGGACCACCCTAGCCTCGTTCCGTTCCGACGGTTGCCCTTATCGGACACTGTCCACCACTTACGATCATCCATCTGGATCTCCTTCTTTTCTAAAGCGGAAAGCCCGAAGCTACGAGATAGCGACGCTAGCTATTGTTCGCTGGATTTTTTCGCGATACAACTGTACCGTTTTGCGTTGATAAATCACCATCAATCCGTAGAGCTGATGACGACATTTAAGGGCTCAAACTAAATAATGTATTACAAGATTTTATTCTTTTCTATAAAATTTAACTATACATTTTTTATCACGATGTTCGATATCTTTAAATTAGACCATTTAAATTAATAAAAAGTTACAGATTTATAAAATATATTATGTATAAATATTCTATCTTCATATCAGCATGAAATTTTAATGCTCCATAAATATAGAATTGATCTTTTGAAAATAGGAAACTACATACTTTCAAAATAAATCTAAATAATTGTTAACAAATCATTTATTTAAGATAGATTTAATATGATTATCAAAATATTTAGTACTAATAAATGTAGAGAGGAAATTACCTAGAAAGTTTTCGTCGAGGAAAAATAGATCACAGATGTTTCAAAGAAATTTGTCATTTGAATTTTATTTGATAGAATATAGATAGAAATTTATCTATAGATAGAACGTGTATGTAGTAATAGAATCTTATGTTTCTAAAAATTAGACACATATATCGAAGCTTTTCCTTCAAGCGAAGGTAATACCCGATAAATTGAGTGGCGAGACGAAATTTTGGGCGGACGCCAGTAAAACGAGATTTTAACGCTGCTGAGATACACTTCATATTTTAAGTTCCAATCGAGGTATTTCGGATCGATGGCAACTATAGATACGAAGATGAGGTTGAACGGCGTCGTAAGGAATTCGTAGCGAACGCGAGAACGGTTGAGACAGAAAAGAAATCTTCGTATTTCGTGTAAGTGGGTATCAACTCACGACGAGAGGACGACACGATCGTCGCAGGCGTAGGGAAGGAGACAGGACCAGGAATGGTTCTCTCGATACCATAATAAAAGAAGGCAGATTAATGCCTTCGGTCTTGAATCCAATCAACATTACTCCGACAATAGTCCGCCAGCCAATACCCATCTTACCCTGCTCGGACTGATATTATCAACAGCCCGCACCATCACCTCCCCTCCGTTTCTCTTTCCGTACGACAGTCATCCCTTAACGTCTTTCTCTACCCTCGTGCGTCGCTTCTTCGTGCCACCGCACCACCCACGGACACCTCGCTCGCTCTCTTAATTCCACGAGCGGATGATAAGTATGCTAACAAGAGAACCACCGGCACGGATATAAGAGGGAATACTGGGGACGCCTTAAAGCCGAATTAACGCCACGCTCACACATAAACGCCCGTCGACTCCCACCTTTCCCGTCAATGTTAATGTCTACCAGGGGCCATTAGCCGATCGAACTCAAGTCGAGAGAGCCGATCGACGTTCATTCGGGCCGAACGCTCGCTTCCAGGCCGTCTCCTTAATCGCCGTCGCGATAAATCAACTTGAAAAAAAAAACGCGATACCAGTGATCTCTATGTTGTGTATACTGATATTTTCAAGTAAGCGTCGTTCTTATTTATCTTATTTAACTAATAAACGAGCTGAATTGTTAAATTCAAATGAAACAGAAAGCAATAATTTTGTTTTAGAAAATGAAACTATCTCTTTTGATTGTGCAATATTTTGATATATTATTGCATATAATAATTTAAAAGTTTATATGTTAGAATGTTTATATGTTGGAATGAAAAGTTTATATGTTGTTGATGTTTGAGCAAGCAAATGATGGATGATATGTGACAAATATATTAGCAATTCTTGACAAGTAAAGTAAAATGTTCACTCAACTCTTTCAGATATATTATAAAAAGATATCATAAAAATTACACATATGTTTTTAGAAATATATTCATTATAAGGAATGAATAAATTTTTATGTAAATGAATCTTTTTTTTCAAGCTGTTTATAAATGTTACGTAATTTCTTTCAAATGGATTGAATAAATATATTTTAAATGTGTAATATATAATACTATTTGTTGATAAAATTTTTAATATTAGGAATTATTTTGACACCATTCTTTTATGTTTTATAACTCTGTTGTATTAAAAGAATGTACAAAATTATCATATAAAGCGTAAGCAATTATATTACATCAGTAATATTAGTAAATATATTAATAATTTTTCAAGACCGAAAAAGATTTCAACGCGCGCTTTGCAGAATTGGATATATACGTATATACACACACACATATATATTTGTTCACTTTGAAATATTTAAGCATTAAGATCCGCGCGCGCTTGAAACCGAAAATAGATTTTTATTTTTCTTAATTGATTTATTCTCGTCGGTCTAATACGATTTATAATTGTTAATACTTTTTCCTTTGTAATTTTATTTTAACTTTGGAATTGAATTACCTCTGTAAAAAATTAAACTCGTAAAAAAGTACCTCAATGGAATAATTGTGACGTTTAAGACGAAGACATAGTATAGTAGTAACGACGTAGTATAGTGGTCAGCCTACTCTTCTTTCTCCTTGTCTTCATGCAAGGGGACATTTCGGCAACCTATAAAGGAATGTTTTACGAGGCCGAGATAATGCGATGAAAGATGCGAGTAGCGAGCAGTCATGCCTAAAGAGTGTGTGTAACCGGACCATCCGCCCTCCTTCTTTCACGGATCCGCCTGACCCTCGCGGTTCCGCGGCGAAAGAAGGGGTGGTAGCGGGTGGAAACGGTCGAGGAAACGGTCCACCGACGGTGGTCCACGACCATAATATATCAATTCCGTATTCTAATGTCCGAGCGGTTAATCCAAAAAGCGTCGACGCTGCGGAAACCTAAGCGGTCGACGCTCCTCTCGCTTCCTGGAGGGTAACTGCCCACCCCTCCGTGTTTCTGCCTCTCGCTTCAGACACCCTCTGTTATTCTCGGATGATCTCCGACTGGCCTCCACCCCATTTCTGTCCATTCGCGTACTGCCTCTTTATTTGCACTTCTTCTTCGTGTTTCTTCTTTACTATCTCATCATTTATTCCCCTTGTTTTTTTATACTTTTTTTTTATAAATATTTCTATCGCTATTCTTCAACTGTCTTTCTCGTTGAAATGTTTCGCTTCATTCTTGCTTATCTATATTTCTTTCTTGATCTTGACTTATTATTCATTGATTTGTTTTTTCCTACTTCTTTTTCTTATTCTCTCAAATCTATTATTTTCTATTTCTATCATTTTTATCCTCTTCATTAAAGGAAATTTCTCTTTCCGTGAGTGCGCGTGTGTATGTGTGTGCCTTATTCCATTCTCTTTCGGTTTTCCTATTCTCGCGATCTGGGAATAAAGTCGACTCTTAACTTCTCACCGTGATCATCACGGATTTGATGTCACGTATGAGGTTGATACACGCGAGATTCAGTGCCGGTAACGACGCTTAACCCCCGTTTGCCACGTCAGACCACGTAGATAATTGGGGAAACGCGTGTTTGCGGTCCCGCTGGGATATTCCAGTTTAAGGGATCATGTACGAGCCGGCTATTCTGATTACGCATGTGAAGGGATGGATATTGAGAGTTGCGCTTTTCGTGACAGAACGCTCTTCTATTGCTGACGATGGTCGTTTTCCTTCTTAGATTCGAGGAAACGTGTTTATCGTGTCGTGCCGATACGAGACAGATGTAAATGTTTGGTTGGCTATCGTTCGTAACGTGGCGTTAAGGTAAACATAAATGTGTATGGCGATGTTTATCGCGCTATAGCATTGCGATAAATATTTCCGCGTGAGCAGACGTGACGACGCATATGTGCTCGCAGGTGTTTCCTATTTATTTATCGGACACTGTGAAGAAACTCTTTCTTGTTTCTGAACTTTGGCAAAGTGAGAAAACTTCGCGAAGAAATTCCTATATGTCTTAAAATTCAACAGAATTTAATGCGAAATACCCCGTGAAATTTGTGATAATAAAAAAATAAAATTCTCATTGTTTAATCTGTAAAGGTGGCTGGCTTGACAAAACCAATTTTACTATTTGTTAGTTAATTCTTTAATTTGAGTATTTAGTTTTGTCTTTCCACTGCCTTTCCAATGCTTTTTCCATTTTTTATAACTTTTTCGTTAATAAAGATACGTATATTTACTTGATACGTTTTACTTGATACTTGTTATGTTCCTAATATCTAGTTTAATTTTAAAAAATTTTTACAATATTTTTATAAAAATTATAAGTAATCAAATTAATTGAATTCCAAGTGTGTTATGTTTCCCTTGTGTGACGTTAAGTTCAAAGAATTCAATTTTTCAAGATTAAGTCTCATGAAGTAGTAACGTAAATAACATCATAAATTCCAATAGTACTAATCTATTGGTCTGAGCTAAGTAATAGAACAAGTAGACAACTATTTTTATTCATGACGTGCGGCATACATATTAATTGCTCCGGGTAGAAAACAAATGATGAAATTTACTTGAGGAAAAACAGGAAATTTTCTTTCTCGGAATTCATTGATAAATGTGCAATTCTTGAATGAAGAAGCGAGCTAAGTACACTATTTTTATCCTCTGAACGAGTGTTACATACGCTTTGTAATATTCATGCATATTCGTGTTATGGGCGTATTACGAACAACAAAAGAGAGAGACCACGACGAGCGCATTACGAGCGCGTAAAACGGTCGTTTCGACGCTGATTGACCCCATGCTCGTGTCTTCATAGACCTACCGCCGTTCTCGAAGTTAAACGATGCTAAAAAAAAAAGCGATGAGTAATCTGTAGTAAAATTCGTTGCTCCGAGTCTTGTGACATAAAGCGCGTGTAAATGCCCGCTTTATAGTCTCGTAATTTTTATCGTAACCGTCATGAACGACGCCTCCTCGTTGTCCTTCCGATATGGGAACGTGGGACAAAGCGGGAAAGACACAGGGCGGAAAGGCCAATACGAGCCTATGTACGCAGGGGTTGGCGATGGTCGGTGACGCGGGACGACGAGGGGGGGAAAAAAGAGCACGACCGATCTTCTCGAGAGTGGCGCGAACTATTAAAAAGCGCGCGTCCGCTCAAATTCTCGCCGGCAGTAAATTACCCGAAAAAAGAAATAAGCGGTAGATTCGAGGCCCTCCTCTCAGCCACCCTCTTCTTCCTACTCGACGACCCCCTTCCGCCCTGTCTCACTCCCGCGCCGGCGGCCAGCGCCATGGATAGATCGTCGCGCGCTTGCTTTTCTAGGGTAAAAACCCTCACCACCGGCGAGCGCGGCCGCGGTTCTGAGATAAAAAATTAGCCGGAGTTGCAAACGTTTCCACCTTAAATCATATATTTATCGCGACATTAATTCAACCCTTTTAGGTACCCTTTTTTCCTGGCCACTCCGCACGGAGACCGAAACGCCTCCGCCGGCCGACCCCTTCTACGTTTCTCTCTTTTTCAACGTCTCCTCTTTCATCAACTCTCCTATTCCATCTCGCTTCGCACCCTCTCGTGCCTCTCTTTCGTGCCACCCACAACACAGGACGACAGCCCGTTACCTCGCTAATTTCTCAGATTCAAGTATTTTTATGTACCGTCGCGCGAACCTGACGGGGGTAAATCCTCTCGTTTATTATTTAGTAGGGGCGAACCGGACCCTCGATGTATATGCGTATGTGTATATATATATATATATATATGCCGAAAAGACTTCAAACGGCCGTAAGCACGTGGGAAGACGTGCGTTTGCCTTGTCGCCCTTTCCGGTTTGATAGGGATATATGAGCTCTCTTTATCTCTTCTCTTGCTTCGACTTTTAATGATTATCCTCTCTACGACTGATGAATCGGTCACCTGCTGCCGTTTGTATATCATCATGCTGCATTATGATACTTAATAACGAATTGCAATATTATTCTCTGTTTAATATCACATTTCATTTTCATTCATCGGATAAAGTACAAATTAACGATATGTGCACTATAAAAAATATTAAATTTTGATAAGTATTTGTTTGAATAGCTCTGAGTAAATAGTTACTAACTGTAAACATACATTGATTTTATACAAAAAAATAAAATTTCATTTAATTATCATTTTTTATTGAATAAATATTTATTTATTGTGAGTAATTGTATTTGTTGAAGTAAAAAGATCAGTCTAATTAATTTTTATTTATTAAAATAATTTTTTTGATAATACTCATATTTATTTTGATATTTATTCTAATATATTTGTATATTTGTATATTTATATATTTACAATTATTATTAATTCTTTTTTCATTAATAAAAGAATTTTTACAGTTTTATGAAATGTTTGACTTGTGATAGAGAAAAAGTCGGAAGTTATTATATCAATACAATAATTTCTATAAGCCTTGTCTTATATAATTATATATAATGTAATATTTCTTTAATGTTTGCTTTCTTTGAGAAATAAAATTAAATGAAATCAGAGTAATTTCTAATCTTAACTTTACAAACTTAGGGCACTTGAAATTTATTTAGATTTATTTATACATGAACTTAACTTTCTAACAAAAACTGTAAAAATACTTGCAGAGAATCCGTGTGATCTCTGAACGCAAACTATTTCATTCGTGTTTCTTATATAACTCTTTCATCGTTTCAGCAAAGTAATTACGTATGTAATTTTTTAGCTCAGGAAGTATTCATTCACGCCTCATTCGTTCGAAATATGATCTATAGCCACGCCTATGAGCAATGGCGCAAGCAAGCCCCCAAAATTCCCGAACACATTGTCCACATTGAAATAGGAAACGAGGCGGGAACCTCACCGTTGTTTACTTAATAAATACATATTTAGTATATATACGACGTATATAAGCTGACTGAGCCGGCTGCGTCTATTTTTGCCTCCAGTTTTGTTGTCATAGGACCAAAGATGGGACATGGTTCCCCTTATGGTGCCGTCATGGGCAACCTAGTTCTTCGACAATAGTTGACTAAAGCCGTGAAATCGCTTCGAATGCTTCTGATAGTTGGGTCGGTATCGGGGGTCTAATAAAGTCGCTCGCAAACTTTCTTCGATGCCGCTGCTCGTGGAAAAAGGCACGATTGTATTAGCATTCTCATTGTTAAATCTTTATACAGTCCGCTTAATAAGAACTTTATGTACCGAGGCGTGTAATACCGGCTATATCCGTTTGCACCGTTAACCATCCATCTAGCATTTTTGCAGAATTTATTTTTATATTACGCGGTCTCTCTCTCTCTAAAACCACGCGCGTAGAATGTGCGAGTCGAAGGCTTGAAGCACCGCTGCGGAAAATGCAGTGAAAATTCCGTGTTACAGCGAACACCGGATTTTCGACGGAAATTTATGCAGGTTAGTCGTCCCGACTTCGACTTTGGCTTTATGTTATTTATTCAAGTGTTCTGTGAAATATAGGTTTCTATTAAATTTTTCAGCAAAATATTGATGAGTTTAATGGAAGGCATCTTAGAATGTTCAATTTAGTTTTTGGAGAATTCGAACGGTTTGCATATTTACGATTCTTAATAAAGTAATATTCATATATATTTTAGTTTTGTATTATTTTACAAGTCATACATTAACGTATTAGTTTCTTGAATTTTCTATCGTCAATAGAAAATTTGCGCTTCAATAATAATTCATAACTTCAGACTCCTATAATTTAGTATATCGTATTCATTACGATGTGAGTAATTTATGACAATTATGTACATATATAATATACATATATTGATAAGATATGAAATTTATAAATCAAATGAGATTCAAATCGATCTAATAAGATTCAAATTGATATTTGTATAATTTGTATAAATTTTATAAATTTCATTTTTATTTTTCTTAATAATTTAAAAACTATTCAGTTGTATTAATTTTTTCAATATGCTAAAATTAAAACTGTTATAAATAAATATTGTTTAATACATTATTAACTGCAAAATAGCATTCGCTATAACTGAAGCTTCATCTCTTGCAGGGTTACTGTGTCACTGTGTATAACAATAAGCTTATATGTACATACAAATACGAAATGAGTGGTATAATTCGAAATTTGAGAGCGTGTGTTTTTGTCTTCGGTATCTTACAGCGGGGAAGTATAGTATCGCTCTATATCGTGCAATTGTTGAGGAGCTGAGGCAACGAGTGAAAGGAATATTTTGAAGACACACGTTCCGAGGAACATTTTGTCCCCCATTTCCGGTTTGCCTGTACAAACTCGAAGCCGGTGGTTCAAGTTGCGTCAGGCAACACGTGTGTACACGCGTATTTATCGCTTATGCGTACCTCTCGCGCGCACACATATATATAATACCTGCATCGTCCACTTCGTTTCTTTTCACGAAATGCGGAGTGAAGTCGTGACGTGCTTATCGTGGAGTGAGTTAAGAGGGTCAGTCTTCAATGCTGCATATGATGTGTCGTTAATATGTTGAAGAGTGCGTTGTCAAAAGTTACTCACTACGCGCTATCTGTTTATACAGTTTGTAACTCAAGATTATGTCTCGAGAAATAGATAAATATACGATGTAATAAATAGAGAGAGATATCAAAGTATGTTTTTACCCCAAAGCGATATATAATTTCTAAAAGAGAAGTTTCAATATTTACTCGGTAGAAATTTGTTAACAAAAAGCAACTTGATGGCTTGACGCCATTTTGAAATATAAATTATAAATACTCAGCGAAATTCCAGTCGAAAGAATATCTTGTGTGTGTGTGTGTGTGTATGTGTATATGTGTGTGGGCGTATAACAAATGTACATTTTTCTAAAGTTCATGAAATTTTTAGACAGTGTACGAGCAATGAAAATTTCTGTTTAAAATAAATGATATCTTTTCGTATTTTATATATCTTCAGAATCAATCGGAGTAAATTTAATACCCGTTGTATGCACAAATATAACTCGAAACAACTACTTTTGTATTTTTTATTCAATTTTGTAATTTCTTTACAACAAATTCAAAACGATTTTTCTCTAACATTTATAGTAATACCATAAATTACATTATGTCAACTCGTTAAAATGTATAGAGCTTGGAAAAATTTTATATTCCTTCTTCATACAATTACCAATTGATTGATAGTAGAACTTTAGCACGTAAACTAGTCCCGAATAATCATAGCCATTCCCACAACACGCACGTCAGAAATATCCACTTCGAAAGACGCACTTCGACCGCTTCCTTTCTCTGCGATCCATGGAGGCGTCCCACAAAAAAAAAGAAGAGGAACTTCGAAGATCTCTTAGGGCCTCGCTGGCACGTAATCCACCGACTTCGGCGACAGTGTGCGACGAGTCGGCGATGTGTGATGCGCGAGTACAGAAAGAGAAAGAGAAAGAGAGAGAGAGAGAGAGAAAGAGAAAGAGAAAAGGTATAGATAGAGAATGAGAGTGAGAAGGAGAAACGAACATATGGTAAGACGAGTCAGACCACGATGTGCCGTGTATGATGTAGTCTGGTAGCAGTGGGGTCAGGGACGTGGTGAAGGGATGTCTAAGCGGGACGAGGGGAGAAAGTCTTTGGATGTGCCGCGTAGAGGGGACGCGGGAATACGGGGAGGGGTATGGGGACGTGGAGGAGAAGAAGGCAGGGTACACACATTGAGCGGAGGACTGTGGCAGCGGGGGGGATGAGAGGTGGGGGAGCTGAAAGCAGGCCTGTTGGCTGGTTTCAACTATATTTGTTTATATTTACACAATAAGCAACAGCCCCGCCGGTCGAGCTGCTTGGTATGCCTGTGCCGCTTTTAGTGTTTAGTCCTCGTTCTACTCGGATCAGCGCGTTAACGTTGGGCTTTTCGTCTTCTTCGCGAATCCGTCCAATTTTTTACGTCATTTTTATTCCCATTGTTTTTACCGTCGCGCTGTCCGTCGCGTTCGATTTGTCAAGGGTTGCGCTCTCGTCTCATCCCCTCGTTCTCGTCTTCCTTCCCCTACCACCTCGCGAGTGACTGGCGATCGAGTTTCGCGGAGGAGGTTCAAAGTGCCGCTTTCTGGATGCAGTGCAAGGAACGTGTACAATCGGTGTTTTCGTAAGACACAATCCCGCGCGGCGGTGACTTCCACCGCCATCGCGAAGGGAGTTCCGCGTGTGCATACCGGATGTATACAGTGAACGTAGGCGCGGAGTGTTTGCGACCGCGTACGCGCCACGTCGTTGCGCTTTCGGGACCGGAAATGCCACTCGTCGTGTGAATCGTTTCATAGCGGTGTCTTGCCGGCGAAGCCGGAAACAGCGGAACTTTCTTCTCATCGGATAGTGTTAATTCCGTTACTTCCCATGGACTGCAACGCGTCCACCAGTAAACCGAAACAGATGTAAGAAATTTTTATTGAATCTCGACGACGCGTACGTTAATTAAGAATTAATTAAGCGATCGTCTTAGGCTGACTTAAGGCGTGACGTAATATTAATCGCGAATAATCGATAATATGAAGTGAGCATTAATTATACGACGCTTGATTGCAATTTTTTTTTGTTGTACGCGCAAGATCTCTCTGTACGCACCTCTTCTAACCATGGAATTTGAAATAACTGGCTGATGTTTAATTAACGGGTTGCATGTCGCGCGTAATTATTCCTTTCTGGAGAAAATGACGCTTTCTGATTTAGCCGGGCGGTAAGATACATGATCGAGGGATATTGCGAGGGATATTCAAGAAAAACTAATTTTTCTTGAATAATTAATATGTTAATGATTTAATTCGGAAATCCATTTTGCACAGAACGCGAACGTAATGCAACATTTTACGGAACATTTATATCCCATATTTATTTGTTTCTTATGCTTTAACGCATAAATTTCATTTAACTTCGCAATAAATTAGTTATTCATAATACATACGCACCTTATTGTATAATTTTCATTTAACTTTGCAATAAATTAGCTATTCAGAATGCACACATACCTTATTGTTTAATTTTCTACTTTAAATTTTCATCAATATACACACGCTCTGTACACGCTCGCGTATGGTATTACGTCGGAATTTACGAATTATTTATACATGGCTGAAGCGTAGCACGATGCTGCGAAATATTTACGATAACTACATAGGTATTGTGTATTATACACCGCTTATGATAGGAAGCAGAGTCTTGGCGTGAATTTAGCAGAATCTTAGCACGATGTTACGTATTTCCGGGAAAGTATGTATTATTAGCTTCGCAATCGCGAAACATTGTTTCTCTTGCATCGGGTAGGTGGAATCACGTGCGTCAGACTTCGATTTAAAATCATCAGCGCACGCGAGGGCAATGTCGGATAAGATTGCACGTTTCGAGATTTCGTCACGATTACCACGTTCCGGGATCATGACCGAATACTCTTAAAATACTGTATTTAATTATTGCATGTTTATTGTACAGCACTTTGTCTATTTATATTTCTGATATCTTTTTATCTCCTAACCTAATATTTATGTACGACTGAGATTTCATGCTAAATTTGTATTTGTATATTATTCTGCATAGAGAAATATATTTTGTCGTTATTTTTTATAATAACGATTTGCTAATGACGTTGAATAAGTGATTACACGCCAAGGTTGAAAAAGTTATTTTTTTAAAGAGTAACTCATCATCATTACGTGTTGTTTACTGAAAAAAATAACTCATAACAAGTACCGAGTTAAAAGTATACCAGTCGGTGCGTTAATTTCTTATTATATCGATGTTGACATCAATCGATGAGTCATCATCTTTTGATATGATTATTACAGATATTGCTACATTATTATTATAATAAATTAAATTGTGATGATAGAAAAATACAAATACAGCAATGTTCTCCAATAGCGCGCTTTATTTGTAGTTGTAATCGAGTTCGATGCATAAGAATGTATCTACTGACGTAACGATGATCGTGATTTCAGGACGATGGCATAATGGATCATGATACAGACGGAGACGGCGCGATCAACTTGTCAACGTCACAGCGACCCTCCGCCGCCACCACCCCTAATGGTGATACTCCCACTTACGGCCAAGATCAACAAGACAACGATCAGGTAGGAATTAATCCCTGAAGACGATCTCAATTTATTAATATTTATTTTTTATTACTTTTTTTTGCGCTAACACGCCTTGGATTTTACAGAGCCAAAATGGTTGTTTTCCAATTAGGATACCTGACGTTACACTGTTTCCACTGTGTTAGATACTTGTTGAAACGCAGTTTAGTTTCATAGTGTAACACCAGAATGCATTGTAGTCTTCCATTTTTATTCTTATAATTATATTTAGCGTATCAATAATAGATTTACGATTTTTATTTAGATTTAAAGTTATAACTTTTTCAGAATTGGCGATTTTTGGTTTTATTGCAAAATAAGTATGGCTACCAAGTAACTTTTTGAAAAGTGGATAACATTGACAAACTTTACACGCTCGTATTTAGCTTTTTACAGTGTCAAACAGCGTAACACTGTATCATAGTTGGAACATTTTGTGCAAAATACAATGTTACACTGTGTGTGAGACACAGTGTTATACTGTATTACCTGTGTACGTTGTTGGAAAACACACAATGATTGTTCTTCTAATCTAATCATGGAACCGATTATAACTATTAGTTTTATACTGGATTTTATATTTACTATTCTTTGTTTACTGTTCCAAAACTTTTTCTCTCTATCTGTTTTTATCTTTCTCCTTCTTTTTTATATGTACATTATTTTATATAAAATTAAGTATTTATTTAGTAGTTACGATGAATCGATATTAAATATAATCGTGAAGAGTATATATATATATATATATATATATATATTTAAATATAAAAAAATTAAACATATGAAATATACTCGCGATAAATTATTCATTTAGATCTAATTCAGCCATTCACACAATATTGTGATATTGACTGAATAGTATATTGAAATGCTCTTTGAGAGAGAGCATTGTATTTGAAACATTTACATGAAAACATAGAGTGACACATATTTACTAGTCACAGAAATATATGAGTAATGGTTGTTTAGAGCCATGACAATAAAACTGAATTTGCTAATTCAAACAATGAAACAGTCGTTTTATCGAATGACGAAATATGATAACATTCATCCATATAATATCACTAAATATAGCTGCAGCTGTTTATATGTGATAAGGTTCAAGACGTTAATCCGCACCACATTGTAACACTCCTTTTGTTAATAACATTTGTTGTCAATGGCACATGACGCGCGTTATCATGAAGAATCCTAAAAGGAATATCTGTTACTGTAGCAAATTTCTACAATCTGATAATGTTTATCCCAGATATTAACGATCCATGCAATGGATCTAATCTTACAAAATTTATTTATTTAACATACATACTACATATCTATATTTCGCAACATTTCGACATATTAATGTCGCGTGTGCAAATTAATATTAACACGAATTATTGCAAACATCGATATAATTATATTGTGAATTGCAATGCGACATCAATGTTACATTAATATAACGTCCGCTTGTCTTACAAATATCATTGTAGAAGAGATCTTCAAAGTGACATTATATCTGTTTTATTTAAATATAATAATAAGATGAAAAAACTGAATATATTTGTATATATTGAAAGATTTATATACACTGTTAAAAATATTGTGAAATTTAATGTACTTTTAAGTTATATAAATTAAATTCAATTTTATGACACACAATAAAAAAATTTGTGTATTTGTGTTGGAAATGGTCAACTTACGTTTGTATTAACAGTTCGTGTTGACTTTTTTAACATATTTTTAACATATAGTGTTAATTTAATATAATGTGATTATGTTATTTAAAGATTTTTTGTGAAATTAATATTCAATGTTTTTTAGTGTAAAAATAACACAATTTATGAGTAAGTGAACAAGTAACATAAAAATAATGTGTTTTAAAATGCAAATTCTAAAACAAATGAAAATCCGTGTTAATTTAATATATCATAAATGTTCACAAGTTTGTTTACAACAATATGCTCTTACAAATTTGTTTGTGTTGATTTCTTTTATTATCTTATTTATCTTTCTTTCTTTGTATTTATTCTCTTACATAATATTTGTGTTACCTTTTAACATATTCATCTTGTGTAAAATTAACTAAAAAATTTGGGATATGCGATTTATGTTATTAGGTGTTGGAATTAATTCGTAGCGTTTTTTAATGAAAGAATGTTATTTATTTCACATGAGCATTAAAAAATACATTAATGAAAGTACTTCCCATCACTTGTAAAACGCTACGAATTAATTCCAACACCTAATAAATTCAATACATTTTTTCCAACTGTACACTAAATTAAATTTAATGTATCTGTAACTGAAATGTATATTTGTGTACAGGTACATGAAATTTAATGTAATTTTATGTACCATAGATATGCATGAAATTTAATGTAAGTAAACGTTAAATTTAAGTTACTTATAACTTCATTTTCATTGACACATTAAATATTTTTAATGTATCTGCTTGAAATTTGTTTTCATTACATGTAACGGAAGCAAATTTCTATTTTTTTTTAACAGTATATGTAGAAAAAATGGAATCAATTTTGATTTTATTTTCTTTCAATATGAAATTAATCAAAATACGAATTTAGGGTTTCTATTCACTTATCACTATTATTATATCCCAGATTGTGACATCAAAAGCGAGAAAATATACGATAAAAATTTTTACAGGATATATCACTATGCAAATATGTTTTTCAATAAAACAACACTTATAATTAATAAAACTGATTTGTAAGATATACAATGCTAATTAATAAGTAACTATATATTCGGAAATAGATTATGCTTAACTAGAAAGTGAATTACACTCACAGCTATGACAAACTGTCAAATTAATAATGTATAGAAACAAATATGATTTAATTTCTTCCTGAAACAAGTAGATAATTTTTAATATATTTTATAAGTTTATTTTATCGATTGCAAATGTTTTATTAAAAAAATATTTCTGTTCAAATCATTTGCAAAAATTTTTACTCTGTATTTTCTCACTTCTGACGTCATATTCTCAGATAGTAAATAATATTCTCAGATGGTGAGTGAATATTGAAATAAAAAAATTGCAATAAAAAAATGAATATTGCTAATAATAGGAAGCGAATTTCGGGATCTCGCGGAAAACATCTGCAACAAGTTGGAAGAAGAAAGCTTTGAACTTCTGAGCTATAAGTATGACCCGATCGTTTCGAGTGATCATCAGGGTAGAGTAGAGCCAATAAAACGAAACAGTGTGCCTCTGCGCCCTTTTATGCTCCTCTTCCGTACTTTTTCACGTGAAGTCCAAATCGAAAACGGAATTGAACGGTCTTCTGCATCCTGTATCGCGACCTGTGAAGTAAACCGATAACGCCTTTTCGGAGCTTTCGTCCCGAAATCTCAGAGAGTTTCCGGCGATAAGCCGGGACCAGGCGCGACACTTCGACATTTGACACCCGACTGCCATAAAATCGGAACCCCTGATTTTAAATTCAATTCAAAATCCCGCGCTCGCGCGGACGAATGCAATATACCACCCCGGCAAGCGGTTGACGGTGGAAACAAATGTTTTATGACCTTTAAAGCGGCTTTTTCCACGGTTTCGTTTCCGCAAAGAGTATAATATAACTCGTAACGTATGTATGCCTATATGATATATGTATTTTGCAAATCATCTAGCGAATCAATTCGCAAAAAACTGCTTCTTTGTTCCTCTTTTTTCAGTTTGTAAATAAAATCACAAATTTTTTTTTTAGTAAAAATGTAGTTTAAGTGTGTGTATATATATATATATATATATAATTTATTATTTTGAATAATGTCTCAAAAATACTGACACTCGTATTGCTACCCTTGTATTTGAGACATTACGTTTTTTTGTCTCGTTTTAATTGTTCTAATTTTTTTATATTAATCTTCATATACATCTTGAAGAGCAAAAGGCAAATATATGCGTCCGACATTAGCCAAGATAATTAATTATAAATGTGGATAAGCAGGTTTAATACCAAGGGACCCGCGTAACACGAAACCGTTTATCGAGTTTTATTTTCGGTTTCCTATTCCCGATGACCCAAGGAGTAAAATCGTGTTTCCCCATCCGAAGGATCGACTATCGAGCTAATATTAAAATGCATGTACCGTATTAATCCTGCCGAGTTTAGCTGAGATATATCAAAATGAATACAGGTCGCGACATTTTATTACGTCCAGGTCAAACCGAAAGAAGAGTATTATCGTTGTTAAGAGATTGTGAATTTCTAATATTGTATTAAATCAATACAGATTTAATTATTTAATATGATATACATATATAATTTTTTAACAACATTTAAGTATTTTTTTCTATTTTCTGTTACCTCAATTCTAAAATACGAACTCCGATCTCGAAAATAAATGCTAAATAAGCTTAAATACTCTATATTTAATTATATATACCATATTTATAAATAAATGCACACATTAGCATTTATTCTTGAATAATTTATATAAACACACTTATATCTTTCAGTCTCATTGCTTAATGTAAATAAAAAGATATAATTATTTATACATATACGTAAGCTTATCTAAAAGAGCAAAAGTTTAAGTAAAAATTAACAGTATTATATATTATAAGTTGAAAATGGAGAATAGTTATTTCTAATATTATTTGTATCTGTTTATATTTCAACTTGTGATTGTTTGTTTATTTTAGTTAATCCAAGAATGCTCACAAAAAATTTTTTATTATATTAGTTTTAGAAGAAGTTTTGAAATTTTCAGCTAATATTAAAAAATTGCAATACTTGAACTTGGTATAAATATAGATAGTACGATAATTAGCCTACAAAACTGTTAAAAAACAAAACTGTGAAAAGTAAAATTGTGGAACATGTAATTCAAATCATTACTATTTAAAATTAAGAAAAATTAAGAAATTAAAAAATTAAAAACATTTCCCAGGGTCACTCATCATATGAGTTCCAGTTAAAGAATAAATTATTGTTGATCAAAGATTTCAAATTGTTACAATTTTGGAAATTAAAATATCCCCGTTCTTCACAATCACGCAATTTCCTACATACGAGCAATGTTCCAACGAATTGGAGCACGTGAAAGTGTCGCGGCAATTACATTCTCTCGTAACGAAGTCACGAAGATATCAGAGTCTCAATGGCGAGGCACGTAGACACCTCGACACTTCGACTTCGTGCTTCTCTCCGTCTTCTCCTGCCTACCGATCCTTACACCCGGTAACCGCAGTAGAACCATATCGTCCCTCACGACGTTCTTAGACTACCGCGTCACTCTGAACCCTCGCAGCCGACTCTCGACTTTCAAGAACTCCTTAAATTATAAACAGTGTCAGGCCGCAGTACTTCGATCGCGGCCGTGGTTCGAACGCAAACTTGGTTTCCGACTGTTCGTATCGGAACAACTTCGACTCAGTTGTTAGATATTGTGCGGGTACAGGTATTATGCCTGTTCTTGTAATTGAAAATCTATTTTGAAAAACTAGCACATTTGCTCAAACTGCAATGATAACTACGTTATTCGGTTGACTCGACTGAACATGGGATTTTCTATTTACCTTCAATACACTTTTGACTTTATAACTTTTTTTTTTATTTATATCGTTTATTCTCGTGGAAATGTTAAAATATTATCACATAAAATATTGTCAGAACTTTTTGGTTAGATTGAATTGTTCAGATTTATTGATGTAGTTTTTCGATAAATGCGCATATAAAAAATTTCAACTATCAATGCCTTCTGATGAAAATCTAGGTTTTTAATTAATCAATTTTACAGCAATAGATGTGTAAAATTTTATATTTTTTAATGATAAAATTTTATTTTTTAATGATAAAAATATTAATTCTGTATAAAAACGGATCATCAGTTCCTACAGATAAAAATTCTCGTCACATTGACGTAATGTCTCATTTGACATAGCATAGAATCTTAACTTCTGCTTAAACTTTCCGTCCAGTTAATAAGTTAAGTACAGAATCGCCTTGAAGTTCTGCATAGAGATTGCAAATAATTGACTCAACGGGACAATTGTCGACATTAACCTAACCCATTACTTGGAAAGCTAGCGAGATTCTACGGAGTTACTGAGTCTATCAAGATTGCTTCAAGTGACACAATGGAAGTAAGGAAATCGTGGTCGAATCGTAGGACGGTCAGCAAAAGTCAATGGTTACCCAAAACTCGATCCCAAAACGATCAAGCCAACTTCATAAAGTCGTAAGATCTCGAAGTTCGTTGATGTTCGATTCAATCGACACTTCCTTTCTTCACATTTAAAATAAGAGTAAAATGGCTCAAAGAATCGTACAAAGACTTTAATATATCGAAACTTATAACACTCATCCAATATTTATAAGAAATCCAAATAGTTCTCGGGGACTATTATTACGATTAATTATTAATACTACTTTTCCAAGTAGTAAGTATTAAATTATAGATTTTAATCATTGTTTTCGTAATCTGAGTATAGACATTCATATACATATACATATAATATGAGTATACAAGAAGTAATATAGAAGGCTTCCAAAATATCCTGCTACATACGCGCCAGCTTACCGATAAGCGAATCTTTATTTATACAAGCAACGACCGAGCAGATGTACGGTGTCGCATGTGTAACATAAGTTTTGCGTATGTAGCTGCGTATGCGTACACACTAACGTAACGTCTTTTACAATCTACATGCGTGCATATGTGTGCGTTCAGAACTTTCTAGCTCGTTTGTGCATCAGAGAGAACAAATTTGTCATAAACTAAAAGGAATACAAAATTTATAATTATCAAATTTGCTGTTTATAGCAAACAAATTTGCATATTTGATAAATATTTTTATTTGCATTTGTTGCAAATAATTTTTCTAGCACGTACACAAAAGAATAAATATTTGTTACGTCTATAAATAATTTGCAATCTCTATATGTGCAAATAAATTCATCGTCATGGCATAGAATTAGCATTCATTATAGCAAATTTTTTCTTTATGAATGATATCACTTTCTCGCACTGTTTAGATTATTTTTATTAATCTTTATTTTGCCAATTATTGTTATTGCTTATAAGATAACGTTGTTTGTCTCATGATCTCATATTGCGTACAGTGGAGGGATCACGAAGATTGCCGTACAGTTATTTTGAAATAGTTCTTTCGAAACAAATATAGGTATATCGTTTTATCGTTAGAAATAACAAGTTTAAAATTATATATTGTATTCCTCAAATAAGTTAGTGCGACATTTATATCGTCGCTACTTTTCTATTACGAAGCTTCACCTTTCACCTTTTTCGAATAAAAATTCCGAATTATTTCTGATACTAACAAACGAGCGATGCCCATTCGCTCGTGTATTCAATAATTTGCCGTGTCGCGTGGACGGCATTTCAAAATTAAAACAAACTTTTATCGTGAATGACGTTCGATATTTCATTAGATTCCTCACTCCGTTTATCTCCAGTTAATATCCAAACGCTCGGAGAATCCAAAAGATCTCCAGAGCGGGAGTATCCGCGTTCCTTGAAATGCAAAAAGGGGTTGCGAGGGATGAACGGGCGCGAAAGATGAATAAACGAATGGATGGGAAGGGTGAGAATGGGGATTAAAAAAAGAAAGACAGAACAGCGGGAGAGGGAAGAGACGAGCATCGATGAAAGACAACCGAGTTCTCACTTCCCGCTCCAGTTTTACAGATCGCAAATTGCGAATAGGCTGTCCTTCCCAATCAGGCATCTTGGCATTCCCCTTGCCGACCAATTCTTCTTTTCCAGCTTTCCCTCGTGCCATTTCTCTGCCTCCTCCCTTACCCTCGCAGCCTATAAGCGACTCGCATCCTCTCCTCTTCCGGCGAGGCCGTAACTTTTACGTAACACGCTTCGCTATGAATATCGATGCCGGTGGAGTTAAGGAGAGCTCGCTTTTCTGTAATTGAAAGAATTTTTGTCGTGCTGAGCCAGCTGGCCGGGGTATAAAAGGTCTCGGATCGGAGCACTCCGTAGCTCTTGCACGTTGAAGAACTCTGCGGTACGACGTGAGCGACGAGGATTTTAATAAATTACCGAAACGGGTGGATTTGGGTGGCCTTTATTCTCCTCTCGGGACCTTGCATCGTCGGGGATGGAAATTCCTTTCCGAGAGTAGTGATCTGGTTTGCTTCTGGTCTGATTAGGCTCGTTTGCGCCGGGTGCTGCTAGGAACTCTCGAAGTGGGAATTGTTTCGCCCTCCTCGGGTTACTTTGCTAAAGTATGTATGTCGAACGTGAATCAGCTTGACGAAAGCGATTAATAATGTTTTCTCTAAAAAAGTATTAATGGTACTTAATTATTCTTTATATCACAACGTTCTTATTAGAAATAGAATTAAAAAAGTGCCTGTGGTAAATAGTCATATTAAATAAATTTTAAAATTAGATTATTTTAAATTTATTAAACAAATTTAAAATTATGCTTCTGTAATTATAAAAATATATCTATAATACAATTGTTAATAATGTTCTTAAATTATATAAAAGGTAATAATATATTTGTATGACACGTGTTTAAAACAATAGTGAAAGTTATTAGAATTAAGGAATAATGACCTTGTTAGGTTAACTAGATATGTTCATTCTTTCGGTCTCCTACGAAATTCTTATTGCGAAACATCGTGCTGTTTATAGAAGTCATGATTATCTTTATAGCGTTATTTCACAAAGTGGAATGTTACGATAGTAAAAACTGTTGTTGTTTGCCATCGTAATATGTGTATCTAATGAGTATGAGAATATCTAACGATAGTGAGATCGTAATAATAAATTAGTATGACATTTTTGTTTCGTAATGGGAAGATCTTTTCTTTGAACTAGTTTTGGTCGATATATGTACACATGAATGTATTATGGCGTGATAATCATCGAAGTTAGATCAAAAGACAAATTCGAAGAGACAAGTCGAAAGTCAAGGAAACTTGAACTACATGAATAATGAAAAAAACATTCTCATATCAAAGATAGAAAAATATAAATGAACAGGCAAAGCGAAATATAAATATTTTATAAATTAGCTTTTACGAATAAATTACATAACGATAAATATGATGACAAAATTATATTAACATTCATAATTATAGATAATATAATATATCCATTTTTTTCTGCATTAAACAGTAATTGATGTGTTCCAAATTTATAATGATGTACAATGCGAGTGATTGATCGCGATAAATATAGTTAAAATATCATGGAATTTTCGAGTTACTTAGAATTATATTCCAATATAAATTTAATTCCTCTCAATTTGCTGATTTCTCAAAATTTGTAATCAAACCCAAGAAGACTAAGCGCTCGACGCGTGGTAGTGGTGGCGAAGTCGGAATTCGATGGCAAGACAGAAGTCAGAAACTCAATGCCATAGTACAGCGCGACGTCTCGTGTAGTCTTCCAAGTCTTGGTTTTATCTGCATTATTAATCGGTCGAAACCTCACGGCTGTGTACTTAAATCCAATCTAGAAATCTCACCCTTCTAGTCTCCCACTTCTCTAACCTCGAAGAGAAAGCAAAGGTCGACGGAAACTGGCAAGGGCGATTACCCTCCATTATTCACACGCTCAATTCGTATCGCTGAGTGATACCTGAGAGAAACTTGTCGAACATCCTTCTAATGTTCGGTGATACATCGAACTATATTATGTCACCATTCATTCGCTATTGTTTCGTTATTGGCATAATTTATTTGGAAAGATCAATTTCTTACATCTTTATATTTTTGTATTAAGCATTATTTGATATTTTGCTAGCAATTTTAACTGCTTATTTAATTGCATGATTTTTTACTAATTGATATTTCATTTCGTCGTCATTTTTTATGAATTTAATAAAAAAGATAGTCAATAAGTTGAAATTCTTTTTTAATAATCAATTTATTCACAATAGTATAATATTTATAAGTGGAAATTGACTGAATGAATATTATTTACCGAAAGATCACAACTGATTCATATGTTAAGAAATAATTTCTTATTTAAGTATTCCAAATATAGTAAACAAATATTATTATTACGGTCGAGACATCGACGACGTGATTCCCACAGTTTGAACGATCAGCTTAACGTTGATTGACAAAACTAAGATCTCCATGTGCACCTGAAATAACTCTTGACAGCATCGTGACCAAAACATTTCTTGTGACTATATCATCGGAATCACGGCAAATGTCGATGACTCGTTTCTCGTGATGTTTCTCAAGATGTAAAACAATTTATAATATTGCCACGCACATATTTTACACCTGAAATAATCGATTCTTTGTTTCTCGTGATCCATAATAAATTGCCTCGAGATATCAACTTGATAATTTATCAATATACGTACCACATAACTATAAACACTGAGTAAAATATTCGTTGAATCTATAAAACGAGATTGTAAATCTAGATAAGTTGAAGGCATTTTACTGTTTTAAATCAGATATCTAATTATTTTGTTGAATCTAATTATTTAACTGAATTGAAAATATTTTATACCATCGGGAGAATTGTGGTATTATAGAATAAAATGAACTAAGAAGAGAACAATTATTTTTCTACAAAGATAGTAAAAGTTGTAGGCGAGAAAAATATAATTTTATTTATGTATTGATAATAATTTTATAGTGCAAAGATCCTAATTTATTTTCTGTTCTGTTGTCTTTTAAAGTCTTCGTAAAGAGACTGTTATGATTTCTTGTTTAAAACTGTGAGCCAAAGATAAGGCAAGCGTTAAGGAAAAGATATATTGGTTTTGTTGATTATATTAAAGCATCACAAATTTAGTGCGTGAGCAACTGATTATATGAAAAAAATAAAGAAATAAATAGATATTTTAGATTACCTTAGTTCGTGATATCTCCACATCTGTTCATTTTTATCACGGTCACCACATGCGTTCTGTCGCTTTTCCTTATCACGCTTGTCATTGATTACCAGTGGCGTGGGAATCGGAATATCCGATTTCTTTCGAGCTCCATTTTGAAGAATCTACTTCCGACGCTTTCATTCATATGCAATACTGTTCTCCAGATTTGGTTCCTTGACTACTTCTCGAAAGAACGTACGTCCAATTTTAAAATTAAGTTGACGGGTCTATATCCTATTTTATCTGTTCTTTTAAGTAAAATTACGATAATTTGATGATTGTGTTAAATGATAGCTATAAAAAACTGTTTCATTTGGATAGCAAACGAAAATGATAAAAATTTGTTTTCATAAAATTTACAATATATGTATATTACGTTACTTCAAAAATCCTGATTATATTATCAATGATAAATCCATATTGAGCAGAACTAACAATAAGTGACATATTTTAATTAAATCAATATATTTATTAATAAAACACAAGATCGCCTTAAACTCAGTCTACTTTTATCAAAGATAGATTATTCAATATCTTACAAATTATGTATTGAAATCTTTTGGAAATATTACTTTACTATTATTATAATTATCTATTTTTTAAATAAATGATACGTGGAAGAATCGACGATTATTCTTATTTATATATTTAATCTGTTCATAAAAAATGATTATTATAACTTTAACATAATTATTCTTATGGATTTTATAATTATAGATATATATTACGATTTTTTATTATTACTGTTATTATTATTACTGTTTTTTATTAGAACGCTAAATATATTTGAAATCTTTCAAGTTATTCTACATGATAATAAGCAAAAGTAGAAAAGAAATTTGCAGAGGAAAGAAGTATGACTATTTTATATAATTATGTTAAAGTTCTCTTATTGAAAGCTGCACTTCCTATCTTTGCGACATCACTCTTCGCATGTGTGGAAGTATCTCCGTATATCGCGGATAGAAGAAAGGAGTCTCGGACTAAGAGCTTCCCAAGAATACCCAGTTCTCAGACAGTGAAACTTAATTAAAAGCACGCGCGATGATTATTTGCGTAGCTACCGTTCATCGTTTATTTTGGAAATTGCGTCGCTTAGACAACGCTTTCTCACGAACGGGTTTGGAATCCTTTTCGATATAATCGCACGGAATGCTCTCTGAAAAGAGCTCTCTGAGAATTTAGATACGGTATAGATGAGTTCGAGAAGGCAAGTTTTTGTAATACATCAATCAATAACAAACTAAATAAACGGATAATTTAGAAAGAAAAAATAGAAAGTTAAATAAGTCATGCCTTTTGAATTCGAATAATTTTGAATTATTTGAGAAGCTTATATTTCTTCTGTTTTCAAAATAGGTTATAAAATTAACATATAAAGTTATGAAAAAATCATAATCAATCAAAACAGCTAACTTCAGCTAGGTTCAAAATTATAGAGTGTAGTCTGAAAAGATCTTGACGGAATTAATCTACATAATTTCGCGTATAGGATTTAATCAGTTTATCATTTGTGTAGCATCTTTTCTTTAGTACAAGAATTATTTCAATTAAATAATTTTATAATGGTTTTAAGTAAAATTGGCGAAATAATCAAAAGAGAGACCTGTCGATGTACAATTGAAAACTCCGTGGCACTCGTGTTAGACGCTTAAGGGATGAAGGGGTTATCGCTCCCCGCTGGAGGAAGAGAGAGAGTGAAAGAGTGAACGTACCTATACCAGAAGGGTACGTACGCCGACCAGAGGAAGAAATGACGGGGTGAAGGTAAATGAAGAAAAAGGGACGGAGAAAGAGTATCCGCGAAAGGGTAGGATTCGTACGCGCGCGCGAGAGAGAAAGGGTGCGATGAAGCCGCGATGGGGTACAGTCGAGGGGGGAGGAGGCGAAGCGTCGGCTAGAATAAACACATAGATGTTTTCTTTGTTCCTCTAAACTAAACAACCAACGAGGAATCTAAACAGAGGCCAGAACCCAAATTCAATTTGGTCGCCGCCTCCGTCTCTACCTTCAGCTGTTCTACGGACGAACGAAAGGTATCCCTCCCCCTCTCTCCCCGATCCTGCGCCCTATCTGTCCATTTCACCCTTATACACTTAACGCTGCTGCAGGACGGTACCTAATATTTACCACTCCTCTCTTATACCGGATAACCGACCTCGCACACGCACGCACTTGGCCCTTTTAAACAATACTCGCTAATGCACGCTGCGTATGCGAGCTTCGGACGGACAGACATCATTTGATGTGATTATCCCATGGATCTCTTTCCTCATACCAATAACCATACATTAATTATATATTAAACTATATAATTTTTTGTTGACCTAAAACTATACTTTTGGAACTATATTTTGTATTCTGCTACATGTGTCTTTCTGATTAATATGTGTTAAGACTACGATTCGATCAAAGCCAAAGTCGGGATTGAGATCTTTTTGTCACGAAAATAGATAAATAAATTGAAAAGAGATAGGATGTGCAGAATTTACAAGAAATCCACAAATAATTAAATAAATCAATTTATTGAAGTTTACAACGTTGCATGCAAACTCGTTGTACTGAACAAATAGGTTTCTTTTATCCGATACAAACAATTGTCGAAGAGGCAATTCTGAGCGAAACAGTTTATCAATAATATCACAAGATTATACAAATATTTGCCATCCGCTCTCTTTTATTACTGCGCAACGATATTCATATATATCGCAGAGGCGAGGAGATGGAGGAGCCTCGTTTGCTTGTATCAAGATCGATCGGGAAAAAATCGTTCTCCTTTTTTTCTGTCCTCGCTATCGTGGGCGGACAACTCTTCTGCATGTGCCAGCGGAAATCCATTCATTTCGATATTTAACTGCCGCTGTGCCGTTTATTCCGTAACCTAGCGCGATCACGTATCTGATATCAGTCGGCGCGGCGACGCGGCGATACGTGCGAAAGGTACGTACGTCAATACGTTGGACGGCAAGAAATTATAACAACGGAGCAAAAGTCTATTAGGATTTTCATTTCCTGAATAAATAAAACTCGTCGAATCGTTTAATACGCCGGGGAGGAATTCGCACGTGCATGCGCTAATCCCTGCTTTCCTCGTCGGGGATAGGAAACGTGTATGAGCATACGCTCACGCGAATGTGTACCGGCGGCGATGCCTGTGCGTGTAACTAAAGCTTGATTCACATCGAGGTATAACCTATCTTATCATCTCGCCGATGGACTTCACAATAAAGTTCTAGACGAAAGAAACTTTGCTTCAAAAATACCTTAGTAACTGAATGTGAATTGACAAATTGACGTCAAGTCTACTACTTGGAACAAATGCGAAGATACGTATTTTGCGATTGAATAATCACGATTCAGATGTTGAACATAAATATTTTGGGTAAATAATGCAATTAATCAAAGCATTGTCCGCGGAATCGATCTACTTTTCTTCACGATGATATAATTTTATTTACATAACTTTACATACTTTTGTCTGAATTAAGATATTTCATTGCTGATTATGTATATGAAATTTAGCTGTGTGGTAAAAAGACCGTACAAACTGAATTTAATTTTGGGCACATGATTTGATTATCAGGAGATAGTATGATAAAAGTATAACATTACTTCATTATTTCTTATAAATGGTAATAAAAGAATGTATTTATGCTAAAGTTAGCAAAAAATATTGCTGCTTTCAATGTGCATTTGTAAATGATCACATCAAGGATCCTTAATTCTGGCAATGTAAAATTTTCATCTTTTGTACGCAGCCTGAGTCTTCAGTGCACATTTTACATTATTCTATATTGTATAAAAATCTGAAAAAAATTCTTATATATTTGTGCACGGAAGCTTTAATAAATTTTATTACACAGAATTGTATTTTGGATTGTATTTTTTTTGAAATTAAATTATTTAGCAGAATTTACAATTATAATTCTCGGGAGATCGTAGTATATCTGAGAGATACATACACAATGTGTTTATAAATATCTTTAAGTAGTGATACTATTGATCTATTGAATAAATAATAATTGTTGTACGGATCATTAAGATTTTAACAGCACATTGTATGTGATCGCACAGCCAACTGAGATCATATTACAGTACACATAGAAAAATATAAATTTTGATAAATTGCAATTTCAATAAAGCATAACATTTTCCATGCATTCATATTGTTTTTTTTTTTTGCAAAAGATAATCCTGCAGAACCAATTAAAAATATTTGTGTATCTTTCAGATATACATCGCAACCTTTGGTATTAAATTAAAGACTGCGACTTCCCTAGAGGGAAGTTTTTAAAAAAATCGATTATTTTTTAAGTATAATATTGCAGATAGAGGGTTAAAAATTATACAAGGCAAAGATATGAAAATTCAGAAAAAACAATTATGATTAAATGTTTTGTTCTTGGAAATCTGTAGGCTTTATAATTTTTTTTCATACAACTTTATATTTCCTATGATCTGTGCAAAGGTAATTGGAACAATCGCGTGTAGAGTCTCGTTGAGAGTTTACGGCTGAATGCAGTGTGCCCCGCGGAACTCCGCGAGTCCAGAATCGAGGAAAGATCGAATGCCATACCGTGGCTGCGTGCGGATTGTTGAAGGACAGCCTCGGCGGTAGTAGCAGCGAGTCCGAGAAAAAAAGGGAAGTGAAATTAAAAAGTATCCTTTCACAGAGCGATGCGGCCGTCGTGGAGGCAACGTGCAGGTCCTTCTCATCCCTTGCCCCGAATAAACGCGTACATCCTCTATTCTCCCTTGTAATAATCCCTTCCGGTTAATCTGCTCCAATGTAGCCTGCAGCGAGTATCCGATGAACATCGTATATACCCCCCATCCAGCTGCACGTCGGCAAAAGTACCGGCTTCCTGCGCCGGTACACACTTCACATTGTAGGGTAGAACCACCCTCCCCATCTCCCGTATTTCCCCGTGAAAAACGAGTAAATAAATACAAATGTGCGGAACTCGCACGGTCCACCACTGAAGAAGAGAATGTTACACGTTCTTGCCGAAATCGCCTGAAGCGAAAAGTGTATTTCAAAAGGAAAAGCTTCAGTTTACCTAACAAATTACAATACATAAAGCACACAGTTAGAAAATATATTTGTGTTAAATTGAGCATATTTTACGTCCGAAATTTTTGTGTTAATTTAGCATAAGATGATATGCTAGAAAGTAACACAAATATTATGTAAAAAATAGACCTAAAAAATAACACTGACACAATTTGTGAACAAATTGTGAAAGCATATTTCTTCGGAAACATTTACATGTTAAATTAGCACATTTTCTTTATTTATTAGAATTTCATTTTACGTTTTATTTATTTCTTAGAATTCAGTATTTTGGTGTTAATTGTTCATTTACTCATAATACATAAATGTTAATTTTACTAAAAAAAACATGCATCCACAGTTTACTTATAAATTATGTCGATGTTTTTTTTGTGCTAAATTTTTGTACATAAAATTTGTGTTACTTCCTACATATTTATTTTGTAGGACCCACTAAATTAACATAAAATTTAAGTGCATTATTTGATACACGTTAAATGTTTAATTTAATTAATTTTTCAACTGTGTACAAGCAGCAATTTTTTTAAACTACATAGAAGAATGAGAAAGGGAGAACGCTCGTTTTGTGAAACTTCTATTGAATAGAAAATAAGTGACTCGATTTATTTCACATTTTATTGAATTGTGATGAGAGCACGAAGCGGGAAGTGCTATGAAAGAGAAGAGGTTGAAAGGTGGAGAGCAAATCCGTACAAAAAAGCGCGAGAAGCTGGTAGCTCTTGGTATTTTCCTTGTTCCATGTAAATAATGTACATTGACGAACAAACGGCTGAAATTATAAATGAGAAATGAGAAAGAGACATGGCTCTCATTTTCTACAGTGCGCTCGCGGAACAGAAAGTGTGCTATATCTATAAACAAACATATACTCATATGTATATCATGGTTTAGGAGGAACACGATATTCATTCGCCACTCCTGGGCAAAGAATGTTAAGTAGTCCAGTGCGCTCGTTCCTCTTTTGCACTCCCGTCTCCCTGCTTCTCCCCTGGCCACCTCCTCTGTCGATCCTTCTGATATTTTCATCTATCCGTGTAAATGTACTTAGCCGGCTGCCGAGCCGGCAAGCTTTATTACGTGAATTTGGAAGCGCTGTAAGCGACTGAAGGGGGATGAGCTCTGGAAGGGTGTACAGAGGGAAGATATACGTTTCGCCAGTTTCGCGCGCGGCGGTAGCGCAAATGGGGTGAAGGGGATGGTCGGCGGCGGGTGGTCGCGAGAGGGTGGCGACTGGATAGCCGCTGTACCGTGCCAGCTCTGAGAGACCGGCTCTTCATCCCAGTGGATATGCATTTTCCGTTTCCAACCCTCTCCGCGCCATTCCTCACAAGCCGCTTCTCCGTGCTATCCTCTGTCGGTTCCTCTTATTGCTCCTTCATACTTACTGGATCGTAGATGAGCGGCACGATAGACGGTATGCATGCGTATATGCGCACGGAAGCGTGGGAGTACTGTTAATTCGGTTTACGAGCTCCTATTAGGAATATAAGGGAAACTAACGACCGGTGTGGTGCGCCATTTCGAAGTTGAGACGAGTGCGCTGCGTTGCACGCATACCCTCTCGAAAGAGGGAGAAAGGGAAAAGGATAGATAAGTGAGGCTGTCCTTCAAGTGTTTCCTTTGCGAGTAGCTTCATCGTTTACACATCGGCGGACATCGGTGTTAACAAGAGGGCTGTTGGAGAGAACACCATCGTGCCGTGAGAATTCTAACGATGTACTGATACTGTGACGCAACTTCTAGAGGAGTAGGATAAAACCGCCGCATTTTTAAGGCACATTGTAGCGTGGATTGTTAAATGTAAAGGTGATCTAAGATCTAAAAGATGTAAAGATAATCACTTTAGAGATCTTTATTTCGGCGTTTTTAGAAATATGAGCAATCTGTTTTTTTAAAGATTTTGTTTGCATTCGTAGAAAAACATATCAGATACATTAGATACGTACTAGATACAGTTATAGTAGATATGCAACTGAAAGGCTACCGAAATGCGTAAGTAGCAGAGAATTATATCGCTGAAACAGTATCAGATAGCTTTGCGTGTATCAGATAGCAGAAAAAAATGATAATTCCGTCGAGACGAAACGTAAGCAGTATTATACCGGATGTTCCAGGATTACACCAGAAATTAAAATAACATCGTCTACAGCCAACCGAACTTATTTCTTCATTCTTTTAATTTTCATTATACTATTAGTAAAGTGTATTGTTTTTTTTTTTTTTTTTTTTTAATAGGGGATACAACCAGAAGCGAAACGTTAATTTCACCGTGTAATGTCGACAAGACGGGCATTGTTGTTGTTCATACAACGACGTACGGTGTCGCCGGCGGCGCGCGTTACGAATTGGTTGAAAAAGAAATTGTTCGTGCATGCCGTCGGTGTATACAGGAAGGTAATTGGATATCGTACATCTCGCGGACGCAACATACACAACGAATACCACTGCTGATATGTCGAGACTCTCACGGCAGCGGTTACTACTTGGAATTGTTTTCGCGTTCGAGATTACAGTGCACCGCCACCCGTCTCCTTTTCCTTCTCTCCTTCTCATATATAGGAGGATATAAGCACGCGATAACGATCCGATTCATTAACACAATATTTTACTTGGTAACCGCGAATTATTGAATTAAAGGATTATAGATTTTATATATAATCTTTAATTCCGGAAATATTATTTGTACGACGTAGACGCGTGATCATTAATGATTTAATAATAATTTTAACATTAATTCTTTGAGGATCGAAGCTTTTTAACAAAGAAACTTGAAAAAGATCTGAATTGAATTTAACGAAAACCGAAAACCTTTAGAAAACAGAGGTTTTGGGGGTTGAATTTAATTCTAGCCTCAAAATTCTAAAATTTAAATTTCAAACAAATAATCTGATTATCATGAAACTCAGATTTAGGAGGTCCTTAAAAGATTCTTAGGAAGTATCGCTGAATTTGAACGTAATCTGAAAATGTCAAATTTCAAAAGGGTAGTAGCCTCAAATGAAGGAGAATTTAGTATCACAGTTACGACTCATTATCAAAGTTTGAAAGTCAGTTTGGAAATTAGCTAATTATTTGCGTAGCACTGATAAGCTTCGAATAAAACGATACTGGAAGTTTGATGTTTTCTTTACTTTACAATAAAAATTTCTTTAAAATTGAGTTTTATAATACCAGATTATTTTTTTTAAATTCTGCCCGCCAAATTAGATCAATATCTTGGTTTTTTTCTTTTTGACCCCAGATTTAAGTAAAATACTATCAAATTATTCTATAGATCGAGTTTCATGAAAATCGAGAGAGTATAAGTGCAGACATTTGAAAAATATCTTCCGAAGCGAATAAGAGGATAATTATGAGTTAGTCTCTTAGAGCTTAGTGTATAATCAATTAATCAGAGATCTCTTGTATAAACTACCGAATGAACGTGACGCCGAGTGATAACTGCATGAAGAATGTTTCTAAGATACAAATGAGGGTGAGAGAGAGATAACTGAACTTTTTGTTTACACACTAAGCGCGAGTGTGCGAGTAACAAGCGAAGAAATAAAAGCATAGCCGAGCAACCAACAGCCATGGCTAAACATGCCCATCTTCCTTCGCAAGTTTTTACTTCGATATATACACATGTTATTTATCGTTCGTCACGTATTCTCGAGGCCAGCGTATGCGATGGTATGGTATAGAAGGAGTTGCGAGAAAGAGAGCGAGGGGATGCCGGTTAGTTTGCATTCGCGTTAGTATGTATCGTTGATTCACTGCATGCGTTAATGCACTGCACGAGTATTCGTCGCTGCGATACAGTAAATTGCAACGTTAACGTATCAGTTCGATATGCTTAAATTATTTTCACCGCTTCAATGCCCGATAAAAACCGCCGTCATATCGCGCAACCTCGCGATATCATCTCTGCGATGTTTCGTGTTACGTCTGTAAAATATCATACCTTAAAAATAACTTGAGGCATTGTACAACAATCTTCTGCCTGACGTTTTTCGTAACAATAACTTTTGATTTTTATTTATACGCATTTGGAATTATTTCAAATTTAATTTAAAAATATTAAATTATTACTCGGTATTTTTAAATAACAAATAAATCTTGCTGGAAAATTGCTAGAACATTTAATACCATTTTATGAAAATTTATGAAATAGATGAGAGCTTCATAAAGCACATAATTATCTGCCGTTTCTCCATGATTATTTACGATTTTTCTAACATCCACTGTTTAATATTACAATGAAATTAAAATTATAATAAATTAAAAATGCAGAAAGAGGCGGCAACTAATTAAAGATTGCGTTATTCATTAATATGTAAATTTTGCACTGGTGCCGCGAATTAAAGAAACCTCTCCAAGTGCAAGAGGAAGTCTCTCATCCTCCCGCATCTCTACCCGACCGCAGAACCGTGGGTCTTCGTGGTCGGATCTTAAATTCATTTTATTTCCGGCCGAACGATCCCAGCGAAAAGGTTTAAACGATTTATCATCTGCGAATCGTGCTTTGGTCAGACGCTTCTTTTACAGAATACCGAAACTTTCCCCGCCTCATCTTCCCTTCTTTTTCGTCTCTTTCGTTTCCATCGTGTCTTTATTGCTATAAATACACGCTTTCTCTTTATATAGGGCAAATTTTATTAAGAATGCTGCTTATGCAATTAAAATATTTATTATAGAGCATCATCATGAATCATTAGTATATCTTTTTTACTAATTTTTAAGTAAATACGTATTTCTATTGTATGTGTAGGCTAGAGAGGAGCTTTTTTGTCCATTTTTTTGCGATAGTCTTTATATCTCTGGAATCATATATATTAAACAATTGAAAATCATACTGGTACTTTCAAGAAGCAATCATGATTGTATAAGGTTGTAAGCACGTTACTGCAAGGAGATATTGTTTGCTAAATTTTACTTTAAGGTTGAAACTGAAAGAATAGCCCCATCCTAAAGAGATTATTTAACAAAACATTAATTGCTTAAAGCAAAAAGCACAGTTTATTTATGATTTTATTCAGCAATTTGGCTATTTCAACGTTTATCTTGATGTTAAATTTCGTACGTTATCATTGTTATCAGTAAAATCTTTGCATAAGCCGTGACGAATAGCGTGTCTCTTTTACGCTCATGGGACATTTCATTCAGACACTAAAGGGAAGTCAAATATATTTCTCGATAAATGAACCATGGCGTAGAAGGGAGCCTTTTTGACGGAAGGGTTGAAGCGGAGCGATGTTCTGGGTCGGCCATCAAAATGTAAGAAGGAGAGTTAGGGAGAAGAAATCGCGAAGGAAACGACAGGGCTCCGGACTATCGTTATCAACAATTCAATAGTGTTTAACTTATTTATGTCCCGTTAAATGCCTGGGCTAATTAGATGGCGGCGCAAAAGATCTCTTGTACTCTCGGCGGGACCTTTTCTAAGGCATGGTATCTCTCTCGGGGTGTAATGGGTGGCCGGGGAGTGGGAGATCGGAGGTGGTCTCCCATAACCAGCCGAAGACAGACAATGGCAAAGAATGGGCCAGGAGTCAGTCTGAATAGGCCTCAAGACACTGAACGCTATAATGCGAAAGACTCCATTGTGAGCCGGGCAGTTAAGTGCTTCTGTCTGGTCTCCAAAACGAAGTGGGCTACGCTCGATGTCTTGCGCCCTTTCATCCCGACTGTTCTCTCCATCCCCGCTCATCACCTCGTCACCTCCTCGTCAATTCGAGGAGGGTGGCGGTCGCAGATCATCCGCGGAGTTGCGGAAATTGTGGAACGCGTTCTTTCGGGGATAAAATGCGGAAACAGAGTAATAGTCGCGAGTATTTTGAGCTTAATTAATAATTACAAATATTTAGTCATATTACAACGTAGTTTTCTCTAAAGAAATAGTTTTTTGCAAAAGACTGTAATTTATAAAAATATATTTGTTAATTAATTAATACAATTACGTCAATTAAATACGTTCTCAGTATAAACCAATAGCAAAATATATGTAAAATTTCCAATAAGGATGCCTGATATCAATAGAAATAAATTAATGTTGCTAACATATATATATTGAAAACTATAGTGGCCCCTTCTCCATATATATTTTTTTATTGCAAAAGAATTCTCGAATAACAAGCATGGCGTTTTTAAAATTCAGTACAATAATATCTGAAGTCGAGAATGCTAGTAGGCGAGCCGAAAAGGCGAGACTAGTTTCGAGGTGGCTGGGAACAGATGGCCGATCAGATACCAGGGATTAAGAGAAGAGTAACACAACCCCCCGAGGTACGAGAGAAATGTGTATTAATTTTTCAAGTTTTTTAATTAGCGAATGTCTTCGTTCCGCCTTTCGGCCGGGACATTTATATTAGAACTGCCGTACTGCTCTCCTGCTTTTCTTCTATCTTTCTCTTTTCTCTATGTTGAATCGTTGTTCCTCACCTCCAACAGCCGGTTACTTTCTGAGTTGCTAGTTTCCTCTCTCCTTCTCTTTCTCTTCTTTCATTCGTTCCGCTTTTGCTCATTTTCTCATTTACCTTACCCGAGATTTGAAACGCAATGCCTTCCTCCAAGCGGGACGAGCTAATCTGTTATTCGTAATTACGCATTAAATAATTATTATCCATAGGCCGTTATGTATGTGTGTGAGCTGCGTCGAATCAAGATTTATAATCGGAATGCGCGAATTTATTCGCGTGAAATTTACCAAGGCTTTGAAAGTGAAGGTTTTTTTTCTATTGAAAAAGTATTGAAAATTTAGATCTTTTATTTAATAATTAATTAGTTGTTAATTATATTAATGTATCACTTAAATGATCAAAAAATGAATTGAAAACAATAGATTGGACGGTACAACAAATAAGCTATAGTTTACTGCGAATCAAACATCTATGAAGATTTACTAAGAAAATTTGATGGTTTAACAAATCACTAATATTATTCAGCTGTCAACTTTATTTTAAAAAAGTTGACTGTATATTATGATTGTAGATTTGCTGAATCAATGAAGTTTTTACTTATGCATTTTTATCGTGATTACATAAATTAAATGAACAGATTTAATACACATTCTTCAATTTGATATTATCAGATAATTATTATTGTATATATAGATATGATAAAAATTATTCTAAAATTTATTCTAAAAATTTAATAAAAAATTGTACATGATAGTAAACAATTATTGAGATATTATGTCTTTTTGTTTGATGTTTTTTTTTAATTCATTTCTTTCTCTAGAATAATTGTATCGAACAATTGATTCATTGCATATCGAAGTTCTTGAAACCGATAGTGAATTCCGTCGCGAGAACAAAGTCTCTGGGGTGATCCTGCCGAGCTGCCAAAGGGAGTTTCACATTTAAACCAAATTGAGATTTCGTGGAGTTTTCTGTAACTCCGCGAGGGAGTCGAGGGGTAAAGGAGAGGAACGGATTGACTCGCCTGTATTTATTGCTCCGTACTTCTGATTTTCATTGGACTGATGCTGCCTGCCCTGCTCGCCCCGGTATCCCCGTGCGTTCACCCCGGTATGCGGTATCGCGGAGGCGCACTCCCGCCAAACAATAGCTCCCATATAATTGCTTTTATAGCTCACTGAACGCTAAATATTCCATACTTTTCTTTCTGCTCCACGGTCCCGTCGTTCGTTCCCGATCATCAGCGAACCGATTGGGTAAATAGAGTCGCGAAGAGTCCGCTTGGGGGTGACTTGTTCCAAGACAGATCGAAAGCGTACTTTCGACGGGCGTAAACTCGAATGGTTTAAATTCCACCAAGCGGTTTCTTTAGGTTTTTTTTTCATATGTATCGAAAAACAATTCAATGTTTATGTCATATTATTTTTGATATCAATTTTCTTTACAGATGTCAATATAGAAGTCAATTTATCATAGAACTTCTATTCAATTATTTAAAGATACGTTATGGTATTCAAAGATACGTTAATTAGACGAAGAAAAAAATTTTGGCGAATTCTGTCAATCGCTAAACGAAAACTTTTCAATGAAGTAGGCGGCGCGAGCGATCGCGACTCTACGTCGGCGTATTCGCCCGACCGACGTCAATTACGGATTCCTAACGTCCCGAAAAGCGATGGGCGCACCCCTGTAACGAGGCAGTTTGTCCAGCTGCTCGAAACCGCCCTCGGGAAAGAACTCCGACGTCCACGAAAAAGGAACGATCCGTCCCGGCGCGTTTCCCGCGGAACCTCATTCGCCGAGCTTACCGCCGACGACAAGAGCAATGACCAGGGTGAGAGATCCTCTCTCTCACCCTCGTCGAAGCCATTCGAACCGATCTCAGCATCCCTCTCTTTCACATTCCCTCTCTCTCTCTCTCTCTCTCTCTTTCGGCGTGGCGCGATCCCAAGGTCTTTTTGTCATCCCTGCTCGTAGATCTCACCATCCCCGAGGTTCCTCATCACTTTGGTGACCATTCCGGATCTCTCCTCCGACCAACCTGCTGGAAGCCGGCCCTTCCAGTTGTCGATGCTACCTCCTGTCGATACACGACAGCTAGGCTTAAACGCGACCACTCTGGGAGTTGTAATTTTCGCAACCCTGACGAAATCAGGCGCTGTTTCTTTCGGGCCTGGGAATAGCCCGGGAAATCGAACTTTACTGCTAAATACTATACGATCAGCAAATTCACACCCTCTCTTTAGCCCGCACGGGCTTGTGCCTATGTCATAAGTGGCGACTGTAAGGGAATATATATATATATATATATATATATATATATATATATATATACACACTCTCATATATAGCAGAACATATATATAGTATTTAACTTAT
>NW_011627416.1:293930-317323 GCF_000204515.1 Acromyrmex echinatior
CTCTAATTATTTTAAACATAAATATTATAAACCATTTAATTAGGAAATTCTAATTTCAGTTGACATTACATCGCATTTTGTATTTAAAAATATAATTTTTATTTATTTTTTAATATATTAAAATGAAAGAAGCAATTTACACTTTGCAAATTTTTTCTGAAGTATTGTTTGTTGCTGAAGTATTTATTGTAACATGCATTCATTTAAGAACGCATTTTTCAATGAGCCCGCCATTGAAAAGACTGGAATCTTTCAAAAGTACTCACTTTTGAAAGCGTGATTCCGCAATCACGATTTCTGAAACAGAAGGTGTGAGGTAACGGTGTAGTCTCTCTATCGGTATAGCTTGATCCACACGGAACCACATGCCTTCCCTCTCCACTATAAGAGGTTCTACCCTTCCAGACATTCTAGCTCGCGCAGCAAACCAGGGTAATGGTTTCTCGATTAAGCCATGTTCACAATGGGATTAAAAACGACCGGTAGACCGCTGCTGACCATGCCATTCGTAGCTGGAACTATCCCTTCTTTATAAACGTAAGGCATTTGCTCGATCTATTCGTATTTTAACGCACTATACGAATTAGTAAATCTATCTTGTTCGCTAATACATTAAAAAAAATATAATAGTTTTTATTGTTGTTTTATTGTAATGTCATTGGCAAATAGTTGGGTAAATAAATAATTTAATGATTGCAGAATTTTTAAAAGCTTTCAGTTTACATGTGATTTTTATTTTAAAATTCTTAAGAGAAACTTGGTTAACATATAATATTTTGTCCAAATCTGACTTTCCTTAATTAAGGTATTCTGCGTATCCAGGAAAATATTTAATTGTCGACTAAATTAATTTTGCTCGTACTAGTTCGGCACATAATTAAATTCGTCGAATTAAATTCTAAAGTAGAAATGTTCCACATTATAAATTTCGTATGTTTTATCGAATATAAATATCATTCTCTACGTCAGTTATATCATACGTGGATAAAATAAAATCGATCATGCGAGCTAAGAAAACCTCAAACATAGACATGGGTCCTACTGAGGATAGTCATGGATCAGAAATCTCGTCGCGCCTTTCTAATTAACGTCACCTTCGCCCCTAAAGTAAAGAGGGTTTCCGTAAAGGGGTCGACCCTTAGCCTCGACACCAAAGCTTAAGCTCTTCTCGGCCTGGCTATCGCTCACCCCTTTTTTTTAAAACCATTTCTTCGCCACCGGCGTCCCTGTGGCTGCCAGCAGACGGCGTCGGCGGGGGATGAAGATTAATTCGTTCCGTCTTAATCGTATCAAAGTTTGAGAGCCGAGTCAGGCTCGGCAGGCTCTGCTCGACGCGAAACGCTTTCCATCCCCCGCGTCACTCTTTGAAGCTGCACCACTTCATACTCAACGCCGGTCACCTTCCAGAAGTCGCGCACCCCCTTCTGCACTCCTCCTCTTGCAACTCTTTGCAACTTTTTACTTTTAGCCTGACCCTACCGCCCTACCATCGTTTCTTCCCACCTCTGCGGCTTCTTTCTGTTTCTCCTCGGCGTCCTTTCTTCCCCGCCATTTTCGATGCATCTCGCGCAGCCCCTTCCTTTCTCCTCTCCTTGCCTGGATAATCATATTTAATAATGTCTCCGAGTATTTTTGCCCCGCTGTCAAAGTTAAGGCGAGAAAAGTTGGCGCGAAAAATGATGGAGATGGTGCGCGAAGTTTCTGGTGGACTCGGCGTATGCGAGGGATCGGCTCGTGCGGCCGGGAAGTGACAACCCTTTTTATTTAGGGCGCAACTTCCAGTAAGCTTGAATAAATCCAATATAGCAGGATTTCAGGGACGTTCTGAAAATATCCGTTTGGTTCTCCGTTTTTTAGTTTCTCCTATCCTGCGCATCTTATCCTTATAATACATACAAGATAGATAATAAAAGAGGACAGTCTTAACATTTTTTTATTTAAATAAATTGTCTAATAATTGAAATACATATTAAATATTATACGAGAGAATTCATTTATGAAGGAAGAAAATTTTTCCATCGAGATGTATGCACAAATTAAAGACAATGTACATCATTAACAGAAATTAATTTTGATTCGAAAAATGCATGGAAACACTTTACGCAAAAAAAAGGAAAAAAAAGGTAAAATTCGGCCCTGCTTTGAAAAGTGCTATGCTTTCATTATTCGATTATTGCACAATTTTACAATGCCTTAACCTTGCGATTTCGCGAAACATGCGTGGTTATTATTTTTCTCTTATTTCGTTGAATCAACGGGTTACACCGACGCGCATTGCAGCTTGTATATAATGCGCGTTCGTACGGCTACATACAGGATACGGTGTATTTTTTCCGAGCAACCAACGGTGAATGGATATTCTCTGCCAAAAACGAATTAAATTCAACTCTTTGTGCGGCCTTTTTTTTAATACAAAGTTCGCGTGTAAATAATACCGTGCTGCGCGGCACATATTGTATTCAATATTCTGTATAGCGAGTGAAATGCACGTTCACAACACGTACATACATACAAACACACATACACATCGATGCATAAATGCGCTGTGTAGAGGATCCGCATGATGAACTGCATTTTTTACGTTTACATTTATTAGCGTATAAAGAGCATCAAATGGAATGGAATATTATGCGTAATTATATATGTTTCTATATCGAAAACTCTTTCGAACGTTGCGCGAGGCACAGAGATGTAATTAACATAAACCATAAACTAAGCACAATGAAAATAATTACAGTAGACATTTGCATAAGGATGTAAAATAATACAATGATGAAATACATTAAAGATAAAATTTTTTAATGTGTAATATTAATCAAATATGAAAAATATACACCAAATTGATATCTTTAATCGTGCAACATTTATTTATAATAATGAATTTATTAATTTTAAATAGAATTTAACATTCAATAAATTATACAAAAATATAAATATACAATAGATTATACATATTAATATAAAAGTTCTCTGTAACATTAGCAATAAAAATATTATCGTTACTTTTACTTTATTTATAATTATTATTATCATTAAATTTTACGATAAAAGTATGACGTGCATACAATTAATGTTTAATTGTCCCCTAACTAATGTTAAAATATTATAATTGACTTCTCTATTAATATTTATCTTTACATATCCTTTATCGCATAATTTACTGTAACTGTCATGAATTTTAATGCTTACATGATAATTTAATGATTTTAAAACGTGATATATAAATATATTATAATATAAATAAATTTGGCAAATAGCTATCGATATTAGAAGTTGCAAGAATTATTATATATCATGCAAAAAATGATTTTTTGTCTTAAAAATCTATTTGTACAGGTTGTTCTATATAATGTCGTGTTACCCAACACAATATATCTACATAGTTTTTTGACATATTGCTTTCTCATATCTCTGTGCATTCGCTACGTTGATAAGACTACAAGAGTGGAACACATGGCAATGTCTAAGTGGTAAATATTAAGTAGCGTGCAGCACAATGGGGTAGCAACAAAAGGCGCCGGCGCGGTGAAGTTCTGGTAGGGTTGCAGTCACGCGCAATTTTGAGGAGACTGGCGTGTATTTCGTGCTACCGTTTAATTTTTAAGCGTTTCTAATTAAAAGGCTAGTTAAACAAGGCGTGCGCGCGATTGCCCTCGGGGTGCGCGTGTTTTAAGCTCGCGCGCCGCTAGCAAAGACGAAGGAGACGTCATGGATGAGAGTAAGATGAAAAGGAGAAGACGTCGAAAAACGGATTGGCGAAAAGTAGATGAAAGACGAAATGTAGCAAAATGCGACTATGAAGAAACTAGGCAGAAAAACGAATGAAAAAGCAAAAAGGAATGAAGAAATTTGTAAGCAATCTTTTTTGATGAGGCGACAAACTAATATAAAATGTTCGCGAATTAACAAAAATGATTTTATTTAAATAAAATAATAGAGCTAAACATAATATAATTAAGCGAATAACTAAACGTTAATTAAATGAGTAATTAAACTGAGAATATAAGGAAATATAGACAGTAATAGAAATCCCTATTTTGTATTTCTCACAATAAATCAATAATAATAAAAATAACAATGTAATTATTCACTCGCATCGAAAATATCATATTCAAAGCGTGCTCTGGAGAAAATATCACCAAGAGAGACATTTATAAATGGTTGAGAGAAAGCGCACAAACGAACAAGCAAAAGAAGAGATGTTGCGGTTAGGATTGAGCACCATCGCTACCTCCATCCTTCATGCCAGAACAGCCTCGAAAGCCAACGATGGAAACAAACATCGCGGAATTACGAGTATATTCGCGAAAAGCCGACGGATGAAGCATGCTGCACAAGAGGCGGTACGAAGGGGGTGGCGAGAGGGTGGCCGGAAAGGTGGGCATCATCGCTATTACAGCGTGAACGCGAGTGTAAATACGCTCTATGATGTATTCCGTAAGGCGTGGATTTCTCGATGCTTGTTGGTCCTCGTTATATCAGGCACTTGAACATCAGATGCATTAAACGTCATTTTAAGGGAAGAGGCAGAGTTAAAGATAGCAGGAGCAAAAGAGATATCGAGAGAAATAAAACAGCACAGTTGACTTTAACGATGGAGACGTGCTATTGTGATTATGCAGACATAATTCTTATTAATTTATTATATTCTTTTTCTTTATGACAAGATATGATAAAATACAAGAATTTCGTAAATCGCAATATTTATTTTGTGTCTATATATTTCTATTGGAGGGATGCTATGATATTTTGTATTAAATTGATTATAGATCAAAAATTGCTCTAATTTATTTATTATTATTGTTTGAATAAAAGAATATATTTTCAAATTTTTAATCAGTAAAATGAGTAGGTAAAGAATATCTTATATCACTTTAAATCGTTCATATATTTGTTAATAAATTGAATTTTTTTAAAAATGAGAAAGATAGGACTTTTCTACAGAATTCGGCGAGAGATTCGTGGACTCAGGAGTTAGTAAATCTATATCTATAGAGGGATAAGCTTGGAGAAAGTTTCGCAGGATATTACGTTAATAAATAGCTTTGTTTGCCAAGCTACTTTTGCCGTAATAGAAGTTTCGCGGATCGTAGCCGAAAGTCACAAGTTTCCTCTTGAACTGAGCGCAACATTTTTTGCGCGAATGCGATGTGAGTCTTTTCCTATCCTTGCACTCAAATGGTATATTTCGTAACGATTTATCAGGATCACCACGAAGAAAAATATTTCTTAGAAGTTTCTTGGACATTCTCGAATATCTCACTGTTTACGTTATACGATAAAAAAATCTTATTAATTTCCTTTACTTAAAGACTTGCGTTTTAACATATATTTCTAATAAATGATAATGTTATATTTTTCCTGAATTATTCGTACTTGATTTGTAATTTGTGTTTATTTCGAATTAAATTAAAACGCAAAAATGTTGTAAAGATTTGTTTAAAAACAAATATTATGATTATGTGTTTTACAATAAATTATTATATGAATATTATGAATATAAGAAAAATGAATATTAATTAATTTGTAATTTTTAATATTATTAACTTAATATAATTTTATATATTCAATATAATGCTACGATAACATGTCTGAGCTCTTTCTCTGTCTCCTTCTCTTTCTGTCTCCTAGAAAATTAGTATTTCACACAGTGCAGTGCAATTCGAGTCATTCGTACTGACTCGCTTCGAAAATCGCGGTGACGCTCTCAACTTAATTAAATGCGCAGGAAGGGAAGAAGGTGGTATATATACGCCCAAAAGACAATTTCGAGGATCAGTGGGACGGATCGCTATAAGGAGCATCGATGTGGTGAAAGGGACAAGAGAATGACAAGCCTGACTAGCCTAAAGTAGTTAGTTTAGTGATTTTGGCGTTTATTGGCTAGCCGTGACACTCGTGCAAGATTGGTACCGTTTGTCGCGAACCCTTGGGACAGTTTGAAGGTGTTTCGTATCTTCCTAGAGATTTCCTCATGGGTATCTTCAATGCCACTTTCAACCCTTTCGAGAGAAGCGAAACTATAATTCCTTCAAGGCCGTTCTTCTCTCTAAGACTACACGCAATGTAATCGCCATAATGTGTACTCTGACAGCTTGTGTCTGATTACTGCCACATTGAACACTTAAGTTCAATAACGTTGTCATTCGATATTATTTAAAATATTTTATTTAAGATACAAATGAATCGATTAAATGATAATACTCTTAATACATTGGCATCACATGAAAAGGACGTTGAAATATTAAAAAATTTAGCTAGAGACAGAGTCTGAAAATAATTTTGTTGAACCATTAAAATAATTATGTAGGAATCTCAAATTTAATAAACAATACTGCAAGTAGTTTTACATTCTAGTAAGAAGTTTGAGTATCCTACATAATTATTTTTTTATGATCCAAATAAAATTATTTTCAAATATGTATCCAGTTAAATTTTTAGGCACTTCAGCAAAATTCTTCTTTTTATGTAATTATAATATAATAAATTTATCATTTACAAATATCTAATTTATATATTTTTATATAAACTTTGTTTCGTATAGTTAATTTAAAATTAAATTTTAGATTCTGCATTCACAATATCTTCAGTGCGATATTTATGCACATATACGCAACGTTCTGTTGTAAAGTTTATTATACTCTCATAAGCATAAAGAAAGGTTTAAGATTCAGTAAGACGCGACTTCTCGAAAGGATAATCCCTTTCCACGCCGAGAATTTAACCGTCACGACACTGCAGTATGTTACTAAATGATCCAACCCACGGCTATTATCCACCCCCGACCGCCGCGTCTCTCCACACATTCACCTTGTTCCCCAATTTCCTATGTTCTAACGTTAGAATACGCAATTTAATACTCGACCAATTACATATACGAAATCTTGTTAGCACGGGTTATACCGTCGGGGATACCGGATTGAGAATTGACGGGGGATGTGAGGAGCCTGACACCCGAGGCATTCTTCGAGGGTGTCTTAGAGAAGGTGGAAGAGCGCTGAACGGGGAGTCGGTCGTAGAAACAGGCAGGCATACAAACTTGCTCAATTACGATCCTCGATTACAACTATAAAATGCGATATTGTTCCAACCATGCCACCCCCCGCGCCCTCATTCTCTATATCCACTTTCAAACAGCTTTCTTCGGTCTGATGACGCCACGTAAATGTGTGCATTATAATTCAACGGTGTGTTGTCATCGCAATGTGTATTGAAAATTTATTTTACAGAAATATAATTTCGAAATTTTCTAATACATTATATATATTATATAAATATGGTATTTATTTGATTGTTTTTATTATTATACATTTATTCTATAAAATTATATATAAAGTACACAAATTTATTACATGATGAGCGAATGAGCTTCGGAAAAAAATAGTCGTGCTTTTTTCTTGAAACAATACACAAACCGGGCGTCGGGAAACAATTTTCGACAGAAGCCCGTGGAAATACAAAATCGCCTATTAACGGACCGAATGTTTCGGGAATCGTGATTGATGACCGTCCAGGGCGTTGATAGTTGTCCATTAATCGCAGCGAAACGAACGTCATGGGGGTAGGAGAGAGCCAGTATGGGAAACGGCGATCAATGGTGAAATCCTTATCAGACTGAATGGATTGATAGAGGCACTTATCGGTACGGTCCGTTTGTACTCTTGACCGCCACGACACAATGGTACCTGCCACGGTTTGATATCCAGGGGAAATAATCCTCCGAACATTTCCTCTGAGCTGTTTATTTCGGTGTTAATATAATTCATACTGCTCACTCGAAATAACACAGATTTAATTGGAAATGCACATTTTATTAAGTACTGAAAAATTAAATATTATTTTTTATTAACGCATAGAATTTACTTTAAGTTATTCTATGTTTCAAAATTTTATAGTAATATAATATTTTTCAAAATTAATCAAAGTTTTCTTTTGTTTCAGGTAACTATCCAGATTGATATCCAGATTGACATCCAAATTTTCCTGCCATTGTAAGTAAATATAACGCGATATAAAAGATAAATATATATCTAAACACATATTAAAGTGCTTATAAATTAAAATGAATTAAAGAAATTAAATTTTAATTTTTAAGACATATATTTGCATTTAAAAAAACAATAGCAACACTTTTTCTCTTATGAAATACTATTTATTGACATTAATACAGAAATTTATTCTAATATGTATTGACATTTTGAATTGAGTAGTTTAATAATTATTTCATGATTTCTCAATTCGTCTTAAAAGTAATTCATTCAAAATTCACTTGTGTGAAACTATATATAACACGTTCGTCTTTTGCTATCGTCAGACTCTTTGAAACGCACATAAACACATGCTGCATGCAACGAACGGTAGTCATTCTGCCGAGTCGAGTATGACGCTAGACGAAAGCCAAGAAATAATTAACGATGTTCTCGAAGGGATAGTGGCGATCGCGTCGCCTTCAACGACTACCCGCGACGACCCTTCGCTTACCCCGAGGGAATACTTCGCGGAATAACGTCAGCTCCCCCAGCGAACTGTTCGCCGGCCATTCAGTTCGCATTTCGCAATACAGAAACATAAACTAGGGTCAGCGACCAACCGGTTAATGGTTGATGACGAACAAGTATCTTCCTTACGTGCGTAGAAATTCCTTTTATTCGCGCACTTGTCTAAAAATGCAAATATTGAAATTAACACACATTAAATATTGTAATTAACGGGTGATAATTTTAAGATGCGTGATATCATGACGATGATATCAAGTTTCAAAAATATAAGAAAATAATTCTCCGAAATATATTGCATGAAAGTATTTTAAAACCGATCTTCAAAATTACTCAAAAGAAAAAGATTGGTTTGAAAATATAGGCAACGTGAAGCTTTGCAGAGCTCGCTTATATATTTAGTCTGATTTAAATGTGAACATGACTATCGTTAACATAATATTCATAAAACTTTAGTTGACTTTGCGAACAAGATAGCAGTTACATTATAAGTTGTCGAACATATTGAGTTACGTCTAATGGTGAAAATTTCACTGAGATTCTGCGAACCAATCGACGCGCGAGCTTCAGATGGATGGATGGGTACGCGGATGAAGGATGTGGACATCGACATCGCGAACGGACAGGCCAGATGGATGGATCCAGCGGGCTTTCTCGTGCAAGGTCAATTCTTCGCGCGAGAAGGTGCAGAAAAGTTTATTCGCCGCCTTTCGCCCGCATATTCTCGCGCGCTCCTATCTCCGTCCGTGCGGCTTTATATACATTACATAATGATGTTTATCCCGTCGTACCGACGGGAACAATCGTCCCGAAAGTAAATATTTAACGTTATTTCGCGCAATGTTTCGAAGAGTGCGGAACGAGAAGCGCGGTGAGTGGGAGGGAGAAGGGAATGATGAAGAGAATTGGATCTGGAGCAGAAACGGGAGCGCATGGAAGAAGCGGAGGGCGGCGGAGGGGGTGGCGCCTTCGGGGGTGAGAAGAAAACGAGCGTTCCCTGCGAGCGTTTGTCTTTGAATTTTATTCGAGACGCTGATAATACGCGCTTCCGCCGGGAATTGCGCGATTCTTGTTTTATACGGGAAGGTAAACGCCGCTGCGCGCCATGCATCGAATTTCAATGCTCCCTCGGAGTCGATGGTTGAAGCGACGGTTCCAGGCGGTTCAACGATTCTGGTGGTTGGAAAATTTGAATTCCCTTTTATAAAGGACCAAGTGTGTCGCGTTGGAAAATAAAAGTCGTTTAGGATACGTGAGAATTTTATTCATCTCTGCGCGTGTTTTTTATCGTACTGCAGCATATTTAAAATATTGTTAAATTAAATAAGCAATTTTAATGCTAACGTGTTTTCTATTGTAATATTTTCATATTCGTATATTTATTAATCTATGCGGTCAACAATATCCAGTTGTATTTGATATTTTTTTCGCTACTGTTTTAAAATGTTTCGATCATATACGAATAAAATATTACGTTATATTACTGAATCCACATTACAGACTCAACGTGAGCGTAAATTGACGTCAGCGGAAATTGTGTTTCATTTCCCCCGTGCTATGTTTTGTGGATCGAGCTCGCGATTTCGAGATCTCGCGCGTATCTAACACATCTTGAGAAAAAAAAAGCTCAAAGTTTCGAGATCCCGTAGCCGTGATATAGGCACGATGATATATGGCCGACGATAAAGCCGAGACACATTGAAAGGCCACGATCGATTTCGCTTGGTTTCTCGGTCTGCCATTCTTCGAAACGCCTTTGCCGCGCGTGCTTTCTCCCATCGTCTTGGAAATGAATCGCGGGATCTATCGATTCGGCCCTAGACGCTGTGGACGTTCGACATCCGCGCGTTTATCGAATTTATAGGATTTATGGGATGGGGGAATGAAGTAAAGAAAAACTGGTATCTCCGATTGGGACTGAAAATGCAATAAAGTGCCTCGTTGCATGCAATTATGCATTCGTGGTGATAAACAGAAAAAAGTTGATAGAAATAGATGATTCAGCAAAAAAAGAAAAACTGACATTGTTTATCGTCGTTTTGACGTCAAATGACATCAAATGACATCTTTAATGTCAAAATGGCGACAAATAACGTAAACTTGTTTACTAGGGAGTTTTCTAAAAATTACAAACCGCCATTTAATCAAGGTCCATGATAAGTTTATAATTTTAATTTGATCACGCCCAATTGCCGGACGATACAAACCTTTTCCAGTAGGCGAAGGAAAGGGCAGAGGGACGGAAGTGAGTCGAGGTTGAGTCTGGCAGGGAAGAAAGGAGAAATAGGCGGAGAACAGGCGGGAGAATCAAGACCGCTGACGTAGCACTGTCCAAGCCAAATGGCCAAAATGGTCAGCCACCGTCGGTAATGGCCCAATAGACGCTCCTTACATTGCCGCAAGATATTGTTTAGGCTCGCCGTTTCCAACCCTCGTCGCCTCGCTCGCGAGCGATTTTCGTTTCGAAGACTATCCTCTGCGAACGCGTGGCTGCTATGCCCCGCCATTTCCACGTTATGTTATCACTCGTAGAGGTATCGTTGGCGCGCGATCGGCAAGTCGATAAAAATTTTCCTTGTAGTAAGCATAGTTTTCTTTTACTGCGGCAGTCGTTTTACTATGCCAATCGCCCGAGGTGTGTGTCTTTTTCGTAGTTGTTCTTTCGAACGAATACTACTTGTACAAATAGCTCGTCGTGTACTCACTTACATTTTATGTATAATGTTTTCTTCTATAACAATTGTTTCATAAAAACAGCTTCTATATGTCGTATAAAGTGACTTATTTTATTGCAAGTTTGTATACTTGGAAATACCTATAGAGATTCGCGCAAATGTGGATATAGAATTAAGGATTCTTTCATTAAGTAAATATTCTAAAATTAAGCAATATGAAGAAAACAAGCAATATGTATTAAAGTCAGAGGATGTGTTAATGCAGTGTTTGCTATTAGTTGTAATATTAGTACAATTATTATTATTATTCAAATTTAGATTTGCCAATTAAACCATTTAAATACGGCCATAATTTTTCGCTTATGTGACTACTGAAAAGTTGAGATGTGATGGATCGGCAGCATTACTTGAAATATCGCTGGAATAAGAAATTTTATTTCGACAGTGATTTGTCCGTCTGACTGAAAGATTCCAGGGCCCTCGAGTACTCCTTGTTGGCCATTATAACTTTCTGGCGTCAGGTAGTAATTAAGTCTGCAATAAGGACGAGTGGCCTGCCACCCATTAAGACAACGATGGATCGACACTTTGTGCGGCGGGCGCGAAAAAAGGTCGTCCCGTCAAATGAACCGAAAGGAGATCCGATGAAAGAAATTGTCAAAGTAAGAGAGGAAGTAGAGAGAGTGGGAGTACGCGATAGATGGTAGAGAGGATTCGATACTTTACGCGATAATTTTGTCGTAATTGCTAGTAGCGATTATGTATTTTTCATATAATGATCGAGCTATCAATTATTTTTTTTTAGTTAGTTATAAAATTATTTTATATTTCATACAAAATAATAAGTATTACTTCGAGAACAATCATAATTAATTCTTCACAATTAAAAAAATTGAATCTTATATTATATATTTTATTTAAATTGATCAATATTTATTACATAAAATTTTGCATTATTGAAATTATCGTTTATTAAAAATGAGCCTGCATTTTATGGATGTGGAGGGAGATTGTAATACATAATATAATATGAGAAAAAATTATTCTCGGGGATATTATCTTATCTAGGACACTCAAGCGTCGCCACGTTCTTTTATTTATAATCTATGGAGGACGAAGTCTTATCTTGCGACTTTTTATTGCCACCGGTGTCACTTCTACGAAAGTTCCAAAAACTGCTACTTTTCTCAAACTTATTCGAAGCAGTCAGCCAGAAATACACAGAAAAGTTTACGGAATTCGTTTTAATTATCTCATCGCGAACGTTGAGTGACATTGCAAAGATGAAGATCCATATTAATGTCACTTTTTAAAATATCTTTTTATGTTGCTTAAAAAGATACGAAGTACTAATTAAACTTATTAAACTCTCCGAAACAATCGGCAATAATACAGATTGCTTCAATATCTCACGTATCCTTTCGTCACATTTTTCAAGGAAAATTTCGAAATCTCTCGAGTACTTTTCTAAATATGCGCTTTGCATAGATCTCGCAAAAACTCCGTCGTTTCTGGCGGTCTCATTGATCACCTCTGAGTCCGACGTGCGGCGGGGGCGGGTAGACAAGGACGCGCCACGTGAGTTACCGCCGAATACGATATGCTCCCGATGCAGATGCAGATACCCAGACGATGTAACGACCGGTAGGGATGAGACTGCAGTTAGGCACGGCCAGTGTCTCCGGGGTACCATGGTATCCAGAATGGTGAAGTTCGCCTGGTAGATTCCCTGTGTGACCCGTCCTCTCCCATCGTCCTTCTCCCTCCGCCGCTTTCGTCCCGCGCCGTCTCTCTCCGTCGCTCTCTTTCGCTACAATACCGCGTTCTCCGGAAATTCCATGGAAGTCGAATCTCGCGCCACCCATCCGCCCACATAATTCCAGCAGGCGAGAGCTGTTCGGTTAATATCTCCCGCTTGCTGACACCGTCAAATAAAACATCCCCGGGTCGTCTTCGGGCTGGCGCGGGGCTGGGCCCGAGGAAGGTGTAACCTACGGTATAGACTCGAGACGCCGAGAGGAAATCTCGGTTCTTTATATACGTACGTATAGATACACCACGCATCATCCGGCTGATGCGGCATTTTTTTGTGCGGCGCTCGGAATAAATGTGAGGAACCTGCAGGCATTTCGTTTTGAGGAATGTCGCGGGGGAAATGGAACAGGGTTGGCGTGGCGATTCGCGCGTCGGAGGATTATGCTCTCTGTCGAGAATGATGCGTATATGTAAAGTGCTCCACGCGAAAATGACGGGATACGAGATGATGCTCTAGATGAATAAATGCGCGATTTTTTGATAGCACTTCAATTTTGATCGAGATCTGTTCTAGAGTCTTCGAAATACAAAATTGATTAATAATAAAAAATTTGCGCAGAAGCTATTATAGTTAACCTTTTATAATTTAATTTATTAATTTATTAATTTATTAATTTTTTATAATTATGAAACCTTTAATGCTCATTAATCAAGTTACAATTTTAATAAAAATGATCTCAACGCACGTACTCGTTGGTCCGTCGAAGAAAGCAGCACATAGCTGAAGGCAGACCATCATTTTGAGCATTTGCGTTAAAAAGAAATAGAGAGTTTCCGCAAAAAGAGAGGGAGAAAGGCGTTCGGAGTAGTACAGAGTGAGGGTGCGAGGGGGTAGGGAGATAAGGCTAACACAGCGAGAGAATGAGAATGAAGGGAGAGACGTTTCCACTATTGATCATCGAGGCTCAGAGTGTAATGCTAATCATGCCCCCTCGCTCGTACCCGTTCCCCAACGTTCGCAGCCGCACCTACCCCCGGCAACTCTACCTCACCCGCCACCCTCCTCTCTCCCCCGCTGATTCTCTTACCCGTCTCTCACCCTTCCGCCACCAACGTCCCTTCTGTGACACAGAGCCGGCAAGATATCGACTCTGACACCCATGCGACCTATAAGCAAGACCGGGCTCTTCACCCCCGTCATTTCTATCTCGGAGACTCCCACAGATTTAGGAGAACCGGACTTATTTCAGAAGTATGCAATGTGCGAGTTTTGCTAATTGATTAGGTACCATTAATCGGCTGTATTTATTAACTATATTATTGTATTCTCAATTTATCACATGAAAGATACTCGAATTTTTCTCTATCATATTAAAATTTCATATTAAAAATATCCCTGCTAAATGATAAATATAAAGGAAGTGTATTTTTTATATTTGTTATATTTATTTATTTTTATAATATTATAAGAATGTAAATACTGTTGTGTATCTCAAAAAAGATGCATTACTGTTTTTTAAGTAACAAACTTATAAATAAATTTAAGTTAACAAATAGTAGATATATGTTGATTTATTTTTAATTTCTTATTTTATTATGAAAACAAATACTAATATCAGCAGCAGACGGCAGTATATGAAGATATATTAAATTAAATTAAATAAATTGAATTGCGAACGATTTTTAATCGCGTATAGAACGGAAGAGCACTCGCTGAAACAAGAGGGGCGCAGTGCTGATACAATTAATTCTCGAAGCTCTTAAATTCCGCGCCGTTCACCGTAGATGCACGTCGGTGTGCGATCGCAACGTTCGTCGTACCGGTAACGTCAACATTTGCCGCCGGTCGAAGGACCAGCGGCGCGATTAATAATTTCGACCGGGCATCCGCCACCGCGCGCTGTCTCCGACCGCGGCGCAACAATATTTGCCGCTCTTGCAGCAACATTTTTCCGTGTGCCCGCTTTTATTTTCATCGGCAGTCGTCAGATCCTGCCTTCATAATGGAACGAGTCGTAAAGCACATGTCTCTCCGCCCACTCCGTTCAGCCCTTTACTCTTCCTCCCCTCTACGCATTCACGTCCACGCGGGATCAAATTATCCATTTGAATATGTATTGTTTGAACGGAGCATCGAGAAACTATTTTGGTCTGCGTGATTCAGAAATGGAAGACGATGGTTGACACAAACCATTATGAAAACGGTACTGCAGATTATACAGCTACAATTTTTCTTTTTTATGTTTTTCTTTTTAGTCACCGTTAGGCGGTTCTGTATATAAATGGCAGCAGAATATATAGATCGTATAAAGTTGCATATTAAAGAGCGGCGCTCGAGCGTAAATCTATGGTTAGATTATTAAAAATCTACATTAAACAGAGATGAGATAATATATTTATTTTATTCTATTTCGATACCAAGTTGTTAGAAATATCTAATATAAGTACAACACAAAAAACTTGTCTGAGTGCTCGAGCCGGAGGAATCGATCGAGTCTTAACTGATGAATACGCATGACATTAATATTGCAAATAATAAGAAGTCACGTTGGAAGGGAGATTGAAGGCAATATAATAATTACATCAGCATATTGGTAAATAGGAGTCAGCAACCCTCGCCTGTTCGAACTTGGAATCCAGTGGTTCGTAGCTGAACACATAGTAAACTGTTGTAAACATACGATGCAGAATTCTCGACTCAATCACTTCCTTCGGTCTGAAATAGTGATTATAAAAAATAAAAGACAGAACTTGAATCCGTTTTACCGATATAATGGAGTTAAATTAAATTTTAATTTGTAATTTATACGGACATTATATATTACAGATATGAAACGCGAAATCTAATAAGTTTCTATAATTATAAGAATAATTGCTTCTCTTATCAATAGTCATTATCTCCCAAATTTAATATCAGACGACCCACTTGGTTAAATAAAAACAATCGTGTTACGATCACCACTTCGTGGGTGACACGCATGCTGGCTTCACGATATCTCGAGGGGTAACACGATGGAGAGGAGCGTAGTAAAGCCCCTAATTTCTCAGGGTAAAAGTTGCCAGCCGTAAGCATCTCCGCGAGGGGTTGAGTCTGTGCCAGTATCAGGGTGAATGAAGAAAGACGCGGTAGTCAATCGACAGGCGAAGGAAGGGAAGAGGGAGTTTATATTGGGAAAAAAGACTTGGGCAGCAACAGCAGCACCAGCCAGAGAGTGAAACGTTTAAACTTTTTATGAGTTGCTGCGTCGTCGCTCGAGCGAAGAAATTTCAATTTTGCCGCCCGCCCTCGTGCCGCTCCTCGCGCCGCGGAGGAGCAGCCTTTCAACGGATCCCTTTTTCTTTCAACCCCCAGAAGCGATACCGTCACTTGCTGAGAATTTTGGCACATCCGACTGCGATATCCGCGCGGCTAATTTGCCTCGACACCACCTCCTCACTTCGAATCCTGACAATCTCCGGTCCCTCATTGATTCGCGTATTTGTTTAATGAGGTTCCGAGTTCCAATCGGAGCACACAGAACTTTATAAGTTTTTTCGAATAAAAAAAAATAGCCTGTGTATGATTGAGTGAAAACAAAATTGGAAAGAGATAATCTCGAAGCATCTTTTTTACTTTACTCTTTTTTTTCTTATGCTAGAAACGATGTTCTTATATCATTATATTAATTATTTTTTAAATCTTTTTCGAGAAAAAGCTCTTTCATATATATTATAGTGATTTATGCATTCTACATCTTTAGAATCTTTAGAATCGCTTTCCGGGGATTTGTAAGGTTTTAATAGATTACGTCGCGTCAAGCATTAAATATATCAAACAGACATTTTATACTAGTCAGGGTTTGGCTATTCTTACACGCGCATGATTTTACCATACATATTAAATTGCATAAATTATATTCCAGAATGAATATCTGTACCTGAAATTATCGCACGCGATTGACCTTATCGATCTACCTTTAGTGGATGTGTTACAGTCATTTTTAAGATTGCAAAATATAACTCGACGTATCTTATCTTATTAAATATTGCTTGTTATATATTTTATAATTTAATTACATAATTTAATTTCTATCTTCCTTATAACTATACAATATAATTATGTTTTATTAGATTAGCATGGAAATATTCCGTTATATTATTATTATTATACTTTTTCATGTTATACACTGTGTACGAGTTCCGTACACTACGTAGTGAATCGACCGAAGGCAATGCAAGGCAGCCTCGTAGTTCCCGTCATCTCATCCTCTCTACCAGGTCATAAAAGTCTTGATGAAGACGTCAATGAATATTTATCCTTTCGTTCCGTCGAGGCTTCATCTTGCCTCAACCCCGCCGGTGGTCTGGCGATATTCCTTTCTTTTAAGACGAGACATTAAGCGGGGTCGATTGGCAAAGTTTCATCAGTATTTAATCCAACATCCTAATACTGCGTGAGTCCAAGATAATAACGTGTCTTTTTAGAAACAGGAACCGTCATTTGATGTATATTAAAAGTTATTTTAATAATATGTGCGAATTATATATTATTTATACATTATTTTAGCTGCACTTTTGTGCATTATTGAGTTAAATAATTTATAGCAGTAAAAAATTGCGTTGGAATTTTCCAAAAATATTTTAAATCTAGTATGAATAAGATTGGTATACAATACATGTATTTTATTATGTTTTAATCGAATTAATAATTTTAAAAAATATATAATATATTTATTTGCGATTCTTTCCGCTTTCGAGAACAAAAAATGTTAGAGGAAAAAAATATGAATATTAAGCAACATGCGATGTCATTGATAAACCCTAATTAAGCCTTGAGTTTGGCTACACAAATTAGAAACACGATGGTGCAAGAAGAAGAGAGAAAAGTAAAGTGGGTGTTCTTGTGAGGATGACCACCACGAGGTAGGCGATGAAACACTCTACAATGTAGAAGAAGAAAAAGACGGAAGCACCGAAAGGCAGTGGCCCAGACAAACGCGGAAAGGCAATGTCAGCATTGCGCAGATCCTCTCGCCGTCGCCACCGCCTACTGCCTCCCCCCGTTTTAATATGTTGACGCTCCGTTGGATTGCGGGGGAGAAGGAGAAGACGAGGGACAGAATGGTGAAAAAAAGCTAGGAGGAAGAGAAGTGAAAAGGCAAAAAGAAAAATATATCCCACGGACAGGATCGCCGGTAAGGGGCGGTCGCGAGGTGTGTAGAGGCTGCAGTCAGGGGGTGGTGGTGGGCGCCCGCAGGGTTGGGCATCCCGGGGACGGCACAAACAGCAGCACCAGGCGAAAAGAAAGTTTGCCGTGTAACAACAAAAGACGTTTGTTATTGGCGCAGCATTTGAATTGTCTCTGTGTCGGCGGGCCTCCTTATTGGCCGAGCGTCGGCGACGCGACTCCTGCGCTGGTGGGGGGGTTGCAAAGGGTGGTAGCCACCCCCACGGCTTACCACCCACTCCCCACCGGCCCCACTTCTTGCCCCCTCCATCATCGCCCCTACTTTGTCCTCGAGAGAGAGAGAACGGCTATACACGCGGCTAAGTGTACCGGCTATCTGGACTACGAAGCTACCCCCATACCGTTCCTACCCGTCTCGATCGTCCTCCCCGGATAGCGGCTGGGCCCTGGGATGACCCTTTCCGAGTACCTACCTTACGCGGACCAACCTCGTATCTGCTCGTAACGACGGAGGAGAAATGCCTCGCAGAATGCAGGCGTGACTCTTATTTAATTTTGCTGCTTGAGCTACCAGCATCCGGCGAGTAGCGTTTGGAATTATGCTGGGGAATGCAATAACGGTTGGGGAGAAGGCTTTAATATCGCTGATAATTAACGAATGGCTATAGTATAGCTGTGTCCTTCATAAGAATTTTAATTGGTATAATTTAGTTAAAAGTATAAGATTAATTGGATAATGTATAATATATATAATTTTACATAATAGAAAAATGAGAAGATTGAATAAAAGAAAAAGAGAGAGTTGTATATGTATAGCTACTTAATGTTTTCATAAATGATTTTTTTTTTAATACAAATTAAGTTAGAGGATATGGACAATTACGTTTCTATTCGTTTGTCTGGTAAAATTATTATTATTACATTATCAAAGATTCTTAATTTATACATTATTGATTATACATCAAGAAATGTGCAAATAACAAAATATAAAATGTATTCCCGCGTGCTATAGCCTGACAGTACGATGGGAACTCAACAGGGCGCAGACATCCTTCTCGTATCGATTCTTTACTTCTTTCATATCCGACTTCGATCACCATCGTGGCATTATCTAGCTGCGCGATTCATGCGCACAATCTTATCCGACACAGTTTTATATTCGTACCTATCGCGCGCTACGACGTATATCAATGGATCGGTTCCGGAATGTTTTAGTAGATCTGTGCTGATACCTACCTAGATTATTGTTAGCAACATCTGCTCCTAACGATTATTCTTGGAATTATACTGCAAATTTATGACGCAGGTCGAAGCCCCGTTTTACGAGACGCTTTCGTATCGAAAACTTCGATCTCTTGATGTAACTTATGACTCTTTCGGCTTAACTTATGATCGCCCGGCTATAGTTGCTATTAATTAACGTAGCATAACGTTTCACTATGTTCTTCTGTTTTTCAGCTGACCATTTCTTGATACAATCGATTTGATTTGGCTCGTAATATTCATCAGAGTAAGATAATAAAAAATACATGTAATTGGCTATTCAAGTTAAATGAGCGCTGGTTGTCTCTTGCGAATATAATATAATATCAACAATAAAATAAGAATTACAAATTATATTAACTCAAACGTTTCGCCCATTACTCTGGTCATCTTCAGTGGTATCCAAATATAAAAAAATTATATAGGTAATCTGGTATATACATAATGTAATCGATGTATTGTTCATATATGTATTATAATCAGTCATTTAATAGCAGCGATTTAATAATACATTTAGCAACATATCTTATATTATAACAAGGAAAATTAGAAATGAATTTTAATATTGTGTGTAAATATTCAGTTAATTTCAAGTATTTTTTAATTTTTAATGACGCAACACAATATTCAATTAATTCAATATTATACAAATATTAACTAAAAAACAATATTTAAAAAAAAAATTAAGTCTTAATTATTGGCGTTTATTTTATTTGTATACAACGTATTAAATAGTATGTTCATGTTTGATGATTCACCTTTTGAACTCTTGACCGAACGAATGGAATTTGGCTGGATCAAATGGCATAATCTGTTCGTGGTATCTGTATTAAGAGCCAATGAATGACATAAATCAGTATTTGTTGCCTATGGACAATGAGTAATCATTGACAGATAATATCAGACGTGTCCACTTGATATAATCGAATTAAACTCGAATTTGGTTACGTTATCATGGAGCACTACTACTATAATTAATCGGTGAAAATTGTAATTTTAGATACCACATTTGATCTCACCGTTAAGGGTTTATATTCGCTGGTTAGACACGCTGCCATATTAATTATAGCGTCACGCAGGTCGATAGGAGAAATAAATGCCGCGATAAATGCGGGACATTTGATAAAAATTTGCATTAAAGTAAATTACGGTTGATGGATGTAAAAGAAGCAATAAATGTCGTCTCGAATCATTTTTGCCTGGGAGATACATTTTGCAATACGTGGAATACACAAATTGAAAGACAACGTCACGTGTTCACGTTATAAAAAAAATATGAAAATTTGAATGCAATGAATTACATTTAGTATGTTTCCATCATTGTGCACTTTCTCTTTCTTTCAACTGTTTTATGTGTGTATATATGAGTGTGATTCTTTGATCAGTATACTTAATTAAAATTTATGACAAATTTAATGACAAAAGTACGGAGACAATAATAAGTAACCTTAAATAAGAGTAAAGTGAAAAATGAAATCCTTTTTGCGTTAGAAGTGCACAATTTCATTTTTTAATCTAATTCCAAGTTAAATTAAAAGGAACTTTAATATATAGGTTACAGAGAAATATATACATGTATAACTATTGAAAAATGTTTATTAAATATTAACATTTTATTTTTGACAAATATAAAATAATTATTAACATATATTAATAAAAAATGTTTTATTATTTCCTACATGAAAATTAATTTCGAAGAATGTTGAATTAAGTTAAAGTGGGAGGTGCTTGGGAAATGCTGCATATATAAAAATATTAGATGTTATGTAATATTTTCTAGAAAAAATTTCTATCGATTGCTCGATCATTTCGCCTATAATATGATGTTCTTTGCTGATTCTCATGACAATGAAAAAAAAAAAACTTCTATTTCCAATGTCTCAGACTATTTTCGAGAAGTAGGAACTATTTCTGAGAAAATTACCGATAACATAATCTTCTGAAATAGCTGCAATGTTACGCGCAGTTGTTACATGTGCATACAATAGAAAACAAATAATGATAAGCTTGTAACAAGAAGTACATTTTTAGTATTTGTTCTAAGAATAAGAGAAGTGTCATCATACGATGAATCAGAACTGTCTGATTATAAACGCGACGCATATGAACGAAGTTCTTATGTATTTTCGAATGCAAAGTTTAACATAATTCTTCCTCGGATAGTGCCGTCAGTAGGTAGTCGTACGACGGAGTGTACGCGTGCACGAGCGTCCGTTACTCCGTTCCATCCTCTCTGTCGACGCTCGCCCACCTGCATCGCTGGGAGAATGCGTCTAAAGCCACCCCAGGCTGCTGGCCCTTGCATCCCTCTCGAGAGAGGCGTGCGCCGCCTCCGATCCCCACTATCACATCCGCCCCTATATCGTGCCCCTCTCGCGTCCTCTTCCCCCTGTTACTGCCGCCGTCGCATAAAAGCGCTGGATGCGGGGTGAGATGCCCCTAAAAGCTTGCACCACGCGCGAGGTGGCGAGAGAGAAAGACGGATCGGGAAGCGTGGAAAAAGAGAAGGTGTGGGAGAGGAGGGGAGAGAGAGAGAGAGAGAGAGAGAGAGAGAGAGAGACGCAGCGACAAAACGATGAGAAAGCAGCACCGAGACAACTAACGGCGCACGAAGCAACCGCGATCGCTGGAGAACGCTGAGGAGAGAGAGAAAGAGAACGAAGAGCTTACAACTTGCCTCTCGGCTGCCTCTGGAGGGGGAAGTCCCCCGCGCGTCCCCTACGGCCGCCCCTACTTTCCTTACCTCCCTACCTTCTCTCGCCCCGACGTCGGCACCCCCTCTCTTGGTTTCTCTCGCTTACGCTCTTTCTCTCGCTCCCCGTATGTATGGTTAAATATTGCATTATTGTTTTAACGGCAGGGGGGAAAAGAACGCAGCCGGTCGTGCCCGCCCGCAGAGTTGCGCGCATCCGTGCCGCGTGTACACTTCTGTCGCGTCCTCGGCCGGCCGCTTGCTTCGTCGTGAGGTATTGCGGCATCGCGTCGCGTGCAAGCGAGTCAGTTATCCTCGTTGTCCTTATCGCCGTTGTCGTTGTACACGCGTCGAAACTTAGTCATTCACCCCGTCTATCCCTTTCGTATTACGTACATCGTACTACGCTACGTCGTCGAGGTATTTCCTCTCGTTCCTCAATACAGTAACGTCCAATGATCTGGTTAGCATTCCGCGACACATTCCGCGTGCCTTTCCCCTCCTCCCTCAGCTTTGCATCCCCGCCACCGCCCGTATCGCGGCGACCACCCCTATACCGCCGAGAATGACTACGGAGCCACGTCGCGACCCAGTTGTGTTTCGCGTGCTTTCGCGCGTCCGCTGTTTAGCGGACGAGCCTCCGCTCGGAACGGGTTGCAGAAGACGCAGCAGCACACGCGGGCGCACACAGACGGCGGCGGCGCCAGCAGCAGCGGCAGCAGCAGCCGCCGCCGTTAGAGATTCGCGCACACCCTCCACCCCCGCAACGTACAAATCCACCCAACCCGCGGCCACAACCACCGCCTTATCCCGCGCTTTCTCCACCAGCCAGCCGACGTAGCTGCGCAAGGCTATTCTCGGGGGTGCCACCCCCCGGCACCTTCCCCTCCCGCTCCCCCACCTCTCTCCTTTTGTACACCAATCCCTTCCCTCTCTCTTTTTCCTGTGTATGCACCCTCTCTCTTTCTCACTCACTCACCTCTCTCTTTCTCTCTCCCTTTTTTCTCTCTCTGTCACCGTATACCCTACGTTTACTACCCCTACCCCCTGTACCCGGCATCTCAACAACAAGTACTCGCTACCCGGTAGCATCCGACACAACACAGCAAGTCGCCCTACCACCGCCTTCGAGGCCACCCTCGAAGGCCTGCCTGGGGTGCCTCGCAGCGTCGTGGCAAACACGGTATCGCCTACTGAGCGTGGATGTCTCGAGACAACCGGCAGATATACCGCGGAACACTACCAGCGCCTTCTGACACCTTTGGGGTATGTTTCTCCCTCTCTTTCTCTCTCTCTCTCTCTCTCTCTCTCTCTCTCTCTCTCTCTCTTCCTTCCTTGTGAGTATA